>JASDQU010309245.1:78833-98018 GCA_032191745.1 Picea mariana
CACCTTGAAGGGTTGCTTATCTCGACGCAAACAGACAACATCAGAATGCTATTCAAATTTTGGTTTTGTGATGGTGAGAGCCCTCAAAGCCCAACTTATGAATTTTTAAGCGACCATTCTCTCTGTGGCTTGCTAGGGCTCTAGTAAAATGGCATTCTTCAATTTGCCTCCTTACTAGCAGGTCCTCCTGCGCTATTCAACTGAAACTTTATTCATTACATAACAAAAAAAGGTTGAGCATATATCTGTTTTCCAAATATGAAAACAATGCGAGGAGAAGTCTCTTTAGAGGCCATTTTGCAACTTTCCAAGTCAGAGTGAGAACATGGGTACGTAAAAAAAATAGATCTACGTTTGAGCCCTACTCTTTGCTAACCCAAAATGAAAAAAGAAAACAAATCTGAAAAAAGCATTCAATGCCTGGCAATTGTTGTTCAAAGGCCACAACTGCTATAGCAAGGGTTCCGAAAGAACAACAAAGAGAAGCATCCTGAAAAATTCCAATATTCATCACTTGCTTGGTACATTCATAGACCTCTCATCAGTTTTGATTTAATAGACTTACAATTATTGCTCTTAAACCTACAAATGACAGGTTAGATTCCAGAGAATTCAAGTACCTTCTCATCATTGCCGAGGTTCCTGATATATTCTAGAAGCGGCTCTGCATAGTGTGCAATTGAATTGACTTGATCTGTAGAGGCTGCCCTGTTAATCCCATTGGAGGTGAGATCCAGGGCAGCCACTCTGTGCCCCTTCTGCTTAAGGAGAGTGACAATTTTATACCAACACCATGCTCCATGCCCAAGTCCATGAATCAACACAAAGTGCTGTTGTCTTCCTTCTACTTCCTGCTCAATTTCACCGAGGAAAAAGTCATATCAACTCATCATGGGACTCCACTATTGCTTTTCTGCAAATCGGAAGCCAAAAGCAAAGCAAACGAGAAGAGAAGAGGGTGCTGAAGTTTTGGGATTCGATTACCTGTAAATGAATAGACACTAGGAGCAACATGACACTAAGGGTAACCACAGTCCACCTCCATTGCAGCGCCATCATAACAGTAAAACAGAACGAAGACACAGAAATCTCCGAGAATTAGACTGGCATTCACTACCTGGGATAATTAGAGGATTAGGTTCTTTCATATACCTAATAAAGGAGACGAGACACGGACCAAAGGCATTTTACAGGAAAGAAAAAGTCAAAGCGCGATATGATCGGTACGTTGAATCCATCGGCACATAGGGAAATAAATGTGACAGTCCATCAACTCCACTGAACCAAACACGCGCTTTAAAATGGCAAAACTGTACTCGTAGGAAAAGTCTTGGATTATTGGTGCTGGGGTTAGATTCGAATTTAAGTTTTGATTATTGAACATAAAACCTGATATACTGTTTTTATTCCTGCTTATTACTCCCTGCAGGAATACTCTAATCATTTGCAAATCGAACGTTGTTGACTTTAATTTGTTGACGCATGATAAATAACTTTCCGAAAGTTGTAATTAGCATATTAATTATTTAAAAGAAAATCTAGCATGGTATTAAATGGAAAATCTTMTTAAATATTGTTAAATCAAATCCTGTTGTAGTAGTCTAAACTTTTTAATTTTGGGTTTTTTTCATTTTGATTTTAYCTGAAATTCKGTGATGAATGGTTGGATRTGCAAATTTGAATGGTTAAKTTTATATAATCCTAATGCTCCAAAARTTTCTCAACATACTGAATCCATTTATACATTCAAAAATACAATTTAAACAACAAAAAATAACAATTTTATCCAAAACTTAAAATATTGATTTRAACAATAYAAACTRTCATTTAAAAGATTATTCCTCTATCAGATTCCTGTTCATATAAAGCGATTTGAGTACCTGAGTTCTATGAAAGSGACGCAATTCGSGAAGGACTTCATTTCATTTCAAATTGTTTCTGAAATGGATCAACAACGCAGCACCATATGTCCTTGCACAATGTACGTTTAATATTCAAAGTTTAAAGTTTCAAAAACATTGTAAACAGTTTTAAGTTTTTATTTAGAAAAATTGTTTGACATGCTGTAACTAGCATAGCTACTCAAAATCGTGGTTGATGAATGTCKAAAGGCGATGCCAAAGTTTCCTCCTGTAACTGGAAAATGAAATGTGCCCACAGTCAGAAAATGAAAATGAAACATGCTGATAGTTGAGAAAAGTTGGAAATGAAACGCTCAGAAAATGAAACGCTCCTACAGCTGAGCAAATCCAAACTTGGTAATCTCAAAAGTTAATCATTTAAATGTGTCAATCATATAGTGATACAGTAATTTCTTAATATGATTAGGTAAATATTAAAAAGTAAATAGGTTAACTGATGCATTCAAAAATACAAGGAAGTTAGGAAAAGTAAATCACATTCAGGCGTAAAAATTTATATACTCAAATTTTTTAATTCAATGATTTTACACAGTTTTTATTCAGAAAATTTGTCTTTTTTCACAGTTTCTATTCAGAAAATTTGTCTATCATAACTAGCTAGCTGTAAAAACTTACATACTTAGTTTAACTAATTTAATGTTTTACCATATCTCAGAGATATATATAATTTTGTGTTGGTGTTTCGTGTAGAAGGTATGCTTTGTGGTTATGAGGATAAAACTCATTACAACATTTTGAATCAGGTATGCTTTGTGGTTATGAGGATAAAATTCATTGCAACATTTTGAATCAGGGTTGTCTAAATGCTTTAAGTTTTGGTTTTTTTAGATTAACCTAAATCTGAAGGAAATTTTAATTTTATGTTTAAATTGCATTTTTAAATGTATAAATGGATTCAGGGTGCTGAAAAACTATTGGAGGCATTAAGATTATACAGATTTAACCACTGAAATATACAGATCCAACAATTTCTCACAAACTTCCAAACAAAATTAAACAGACAATATCCGCAGAAAAAAAAACCAAAACCTAAAACGTTTAACTACTACTTTTAAATATATCAATATTTGTGACACTTCATAAGTGTTGTAGTAGCTGACATACAAAGACGTTAGTAATTTTGCAGTGATTCTAAGAAAGACGATGACCATTTGAAGTTTCAGGAGATGGAATTTCTTTTAATCTCCGATGTGTGCAGTAGTTCTCGTACTGATGATTCTACCATGGGATTCGAGATATCGGGCAATCCACGAATTTGAACTTATCGTTTCAGAGTGCACCGGAAAATTATCTCTGGACACCGAATGAATAAGCGCACTCAACAAATGGCAGTCTCTCGTAGAATAAAAACACTGCGATGACTCCCCATGATTCTAAATAACTTCTATGTGGATCGATAACTTACAACTCAAATGGGCAACGCAAGTAACAGTGGCAAGACAAATCACATCTCAAGATTTGTGGGTAAGTGATGCGGTCTCTTCGTTGTTAGTTGTTAAAGAAGCATTAGAGAAATGAGTAATCAGACATGTTTGTACGTAATAAAACTGTTTTTGATTAATACAATGTTGTTTTTTATTAGCACATATCTAAGTACATGAAGTTTTGTTTAAAGATGGATACTCTAGTTTAGCATATTAATAATTGGCATGGCTAAATGTTTTATTTTTTGGGTTTTTTGGTTTTGGCGATGTAAATTTGGACAAAATCTCTATTTTTTGTTTAAATTGTCTTTCTGAATGTATAAATGGATTCAATGAAAACTCTTGGGGCACTCGGATTATACAAACTTAACCACTCAAATATGCAGATCCAACCATTCATCACCTGATTTCGCAAAATCAAATGGAAAAAGTGGCCAAAAAACCTCCAAAAGGTAGAACTTTAGACTATTGCCTAACAATAAGTTGAGAGGATATGTCAATCACACATTAACTTAGGAGTTCCCTAACAATACGTTGAGAGGATATGTCAATCACACATTAACTTAGGAGTTCAATTAGTTGGAGAAAATATCTCACATTCAATTAAATCTAACAACCTCCTAATCTTAGAAAGAAAGTAATTGCCTAGAAACAAATTCTATAATAAAATAACAAACCATACACTAGTCACACATTATTCTATAGAACAAGTAGAAGTTCATAGTTCCAAGGCTTCCCCTTTATGATTACTTGTCTCAATCTCTCTCACATAAGGTCTTCATCATCATGTAGTCATATGTAACAAATGCTCCATCATGTCATCATCATCATCTAGTCATATGCAACAAATGCTTCATCATGAATTAGATACATTCATAATAAACAAATTCCATATCTAGTCCAACCTAACACTTTCATCTCGTACCTCAATCATGTGGATATAATCAAACTATCAAACTCCATATAGAGGCCACTAGACTAAATGAGTACTTGACCATTGTAACCATTGATGTAGTAGGATGTCTTTTAGGTACATGGTTCATTCAAGTCCTTGATGAACTCCTCTTGAATGTATATGAAACTTTAGTCTCTAGACCCACCTCACCTCCTAGAGTCTACAACCAACATCATCCATTCATAGTTCACATTCAACCGACACATAACCCATTCCTCAAAGTGATAACAACTTCATAATAGAGGCTTTGCACTATAGCAAAGAAGTTGTCCAAATCATCAGGGACACATGGAAAAGGGGTATGTAAGCCTACCTAGATGTTATATTGACATGTCCTTTACATGTTATATACATAGATATAGGTAAATACTATTGACATACTCCATTTCATGGAGGCACCAAGTAATGTTTTTTATAATATCACCTATTAACCATTACAATACTTCTCCCAAACACTAACTCTAAAGAAGATACAAGCTCAAAAAAAATTCAAGGAATAATACATAGGATCTACACATACCATTCAAGACTTGCTACAAAATCAAGGTGAGATTCACAATTCCATATAGTCATTGTTTTTTTAAAACACAACAAATACTTACCTTGTTTAGTCATTACCAACTAATATCCATTGACTCCAACAAAAATATTCTTGTGATTTTTATGAACCAAACCATTGAAAATACTTTGTTACATCCAAAACAACATCGTTGTCCTTTGTTGCAATATCATCATTCTAATGTAGAATTATCTCCCCCCAACACTTGGCTTCCTTAGTGAGAAGAATGCAACTTCACTACATCTTTAACTACCATGATAACCAACCAATGGTTATTCACCAAGCAAATAACTTCCATCTCTCAACCAAAGTGTCCATGCTCCTCTATTAAGATTCACTTATAGGAATTTCATCTCAAACAACATACCAACTAGGAACCAATCGTACCTTTGGGATAAACATTGGTACTGCATAGATTAACTAGTAACATGTTGTACTCCAGAGACTAACATCAACTTGAGTGTCAAGATTGAATCATTGGCCATCCTATGTGCATGTTTCGATCTACCAAGACACCTAGTAACCAACCATGGTGCTCGTTAATTATATAGGAAAGTAGTCTAGACACAAGTTGTACATGCAAGTCAATCCTATAGATTATAAACCAATCATTAATATGTTTCCTTATGGTTCCATCATCACATACATCCTCTCATCAAGGAAATATTAGATGAGACAAAACATGTAGCAATATTTTTCTTTGAGCGACAACACACCCTATCAAGTATATTTAGGAATCACTTTTAGATTTCAAAGTTTTGTGATGCTACAATAATTAACAAAAGATAATAATACACAACCAAATTCTTCTACTTGTATGTTTCTCTAGAGTCGTGCACATACTTAAGGTATCTGTTTACATTTTTTGCACATTGCTTCAATCTTTGTCTTAGATCTCTGTGCTTCCCCAGTCATTTGTTAGAATAGTAAATTTTTATATTGCACTTACATATTAAGTTAGTTAAATTCAATATGTTTGTTAATTTCTTACTCCAAAACATTTTTCACTACCACTATTTGTTAGAAAATTGGTTGTGATTGATGTCAACCCTAGAAGAAGTCTAAAAGCCTCTAGAAGTGATAGGTGTATTTGAAGAAATCTCAAAAGTGGTCCCCTTATGGTGTAGCTTTAATAATGGACCTCACAGGAAGATGCTTTGAAAAAGTCTACATGAAGCCCCGGTTAAGTATGGTTAAGTGGTTAAGAATCCACAGAGGTATGGTCATGAAGCACAAAGTTTATTGGATAAAATGAGTATGAAGGATATCATAATTGCATGAAAAACTCTCATAGATGGATAGTCCTCGTTGTGTTGTTTCCAATGGTAGGTGGTACACCACATGATTCCTCACAGTTGAGAAGTTATGCCCTCTTAAAGATGAAGCCCCAAAGTATGGTCAAGAAGCCCTCGAAGAAGTTACAAGTTGTCCCTAAAATTAATTAAAGGAGAAAGTTTGTTGCTTGGAAGGGTATAAATACACATCAAGAACCTCTCATTTTCAATCAAAGAAAGTGTGTGTTTGTGGAATGGAGCGAGCATAAGTGGGTCTGCACTTTTGCTAAGAGGATTGGTGATATTAGCAAAGCAAATCTGGCCTAGGAGAAAGGAGGTCAAGGAGAGTGAAGTGTATGGAGGTGACCATACCAATTTTTATGAGGTTATACGTGGTTTGTTGAAGGGTAAAACAAATATATATGCGGGTTATAGATGGACAAATCACTTATAGGGTATACGCGGATTGCAGTGAAGCAAAGTGCGAGTGTTCTCTAGTTGACAATGGATGAATCACGTATCTGTGCAAAATTTTGAAGAAGTTATTATTCTCTTAATGTTGAAGTTGAAGAAGGTTTGAATAATATGAGATCTTATGCACCAGGTTCATTACATGATAAAACGTATGGTTTTCTATATGTTTTGATGTTCATATCTTGGAGACTTGGTATATTCATGAGGCACGTTTTGGAGGTTATGGCAAATGATTTGAAGCATACCTTGGAGGGTTTGACACATGTTTGATGCATTCTTGAGGCATGTCTTGAATGTTCTTGGCACATGGTTGATGCATATCTTGATGGTTAGTGTACATATTCTTTAAGGCATATCATGAATGGTTTGGCACATGCTTAAGGCATGTTTTGGCACATGTTTGAGGCTTGTATATTGGATATTTTGGCACATGTTTAAGGCTTGTATATTGGATATTTTGGCACATGATTCGAGGCATGTTTAAGGCATCTCTTGGAGGAATTTGTACATGTTTTGATGCATATTTTGGTAATTTTTGGCATATGATTTGAGGGATATTATTGGTGATCTTGGCATGAGCTTTATGTGGTTATTGGGTTGAACTAGATTTGATGATGATGATGTATCAATATCAATGAAAATAATAGTGACATGTTGTTGATGATGGTGTACAAATATCATTGACAAAAATAGTGACAGGTTGATGATGATGATGTATTAGTTTCAATGACAAAAACAATGACATGTTGATTCTCTCATTTATATTCTCGAGAAGAAGGAAGGGGAAAGGAAAGGAGGTTGGAGCCTCCTTCCAATTGGAGCTGGAGAATTTAGGGAGTTGTAGCTTCCTTCAGGTTGGATCCTTGAAAGAGGTGGTTGGTTCCTCATTTCAGTTGGTGCTAGAGAATTTTAGAAGTTGGTGCTACCCCTGGATGTAATATTCAATATATATATATATATATATATATATATATATTAAAAATANAATAATTATGTCGTTTTCTCCCATTTGGGTTTTTACGTAAAAATCTTGTGTATTGTGTATATATGGATATATAAATTGATAAATTGATGATAACTTAATATTTACATGTTATGGTTGAAAATGGTAAAAATTTCTCATTACTGATTCACCCCCCTCTCAGTATTGGCGAATATTCAAACAAGCGATATCAGAGCAGGTCAGTCAAAATCAGTCTAACCACTGTAAGGTAGATCATGGATTACATAAATAATGGAATGATAGTATTTTATGGTCATACTTATGAGAGATGGAGCTAAAGAATGAAACTGCTTTTAGAGGCACAAGGGTATGATGTTTGGTACTCAGCTGTTATAGAATACACCACTTCAAATAAACCTCTGAATACTACAACCAAGAAGAAATTAAAAAGGAACAACAAAATAGAAATGGATGTCATCCTGGATGGATTACCTGATTCAGTAAAATTCAAGGTGGGACAATGCTCATCAGCTAAACAACTTTGGGATAAGATACATAATTTCTACTCTAAGGAATATCTTCTGGTAATCATCTCTTTGAAAGAATATTACAGTAGAAATCATTTCTTTGAAAATTGAAGAATACAAGAAAGAATATTGAAGAAGAAATCATCTCTTTGAAAACCCATCCTGAATAAGAAAAGAGAATGGAAGAAGTAATGAATATCCAAATAATGAAGAAAGAATAATATTGTGAGAATCTTGAAGAAGAATTCGTCACATTAAGAGTTAAAGTTTTCAATCTCAACAAGAAATTTAAGAGCTCTCAAGTATTAGAATATATTCTCAATTGTCAAAGCTCACCCTTAAATAAATCAGGTCTTGGATACATTGGTGAGGCCTCATTCAAAGAAGATGCAAATCCCAATCCCAGTAAGAGCATTGAACGAAGAGTAAGCTCCACATATTGAGTAATGAAAGTTGAAGATAAATGTTCTAGATTTCTAGAAAAGAAGAATGAAGAGAAGGCTAAGAACTATGCAGACATTCTCAAATGAAGGAAACATGATGAACAAGAAGAAGAAAAAAGGATGAATGAGGTATATATTCAAGAAGACCTTCTATTTCCAGGTATCAAAGAAGATTCATTCATTATGAATTAAAAAAAAGAACAGAAGATTGTGATCAACTAAGGCATGAATTCAAAAGGAATGCATCACAAAGAGGATCACTTGCTTACAGGTATCAAAATTTATTTCCTGGTTATTGTTTTACTTATAATAACTTTGGACATAAATCTATAGATTGTAGATCATATGGAAGAAATATTTAAGCAAGATATGTTTATGTGGCCCCATACAATATTGAATGTTACAAATTCCACAACTATGGACATATATCTCATGATTGTAGAAGCATGATGAAATCTCCTTTGAAGGAAAACGTTGATATCAGATACAAGAAGGTTTGGAGAAGAAATAAAAAACAAGAGGAACAGGTGAATGAAGAAATCCCAGAAATTATACTCACATGATTTGCAAATGTGTAAGATCATGACGAATCTACAGGCAAAGAGGAAGATGTCAAAATTCAGAATGATGATCCTACAACAGAGAAAGCTTATGTATTGTTCTAAGCCATTTGGCTTAGAGACTCCCAGTAACGTGAATATTGAAGAGGGGGAGTCTAAGAAGCAACTATTACAGATTGGAGAGCTATATTTTAGGTAGTCTAAAGTGTATGTGTATTTTGGGAAGGAAGATTATGAATGGTCTGATGGAAGAGGTACAAAATCTCTCGTGACAGATTGGTTGATTAAGGAGCATTTTTCTGAACGCATCCACATGTATAATTGCAGAGTTTGATTTGAATATAGAGCATACTAGTGGACATATTTAGCTTGAGAAGCAGGAATATGTTGTGATCAGTTGCAACATATTTGGAGAAGTATTCAAAATAACAAAGTGATAGATAGGTTAGCATTGTGTGCAGGTGAGTAGCAGAGTCATGGACAATTGTGTAATATATGGATAACAATATTCGACAGGTCTAGAAGATAATACTTGACACGAACCAAATAATATACATGATAGTGGATAAGAGCATGAGATCAGGAGGAATTGCAGAAAGGTGGAACCAACTAGTCATAGGATTTCAAGTTGTGAGAGGTACAAAAATAAAGGGAGAGAGAAATCGTTAGAAGGATTTATATTGTCAAGGGTAGATTCTTGAATGATTGTGTCATCGATGTTAGCTCAGTGAATACACGACAAAGCAAGAATACTTGAAGTCAAGTGATGAAGGAACCTTAACATGAACGCTTTTAATATACATCAGTGAATTACACCAAGAAGTAACAATGGACAAGAAGTCTCAGAAGAGAGGAAAGGAAGAATATACAAGGAGCCCCATATTCATCTACACAACATATTGCAAAGAAGATAGGGGGAGATAAATCGTTAGATGGAGTTACCCTTTTTCATTGATGGCAAAGGGGGAGCGAAAGAAAAAAAACAGAAGAGAAAGATCAAAAGCATGAAGTAAGGGGGAGTAATGGTCAAAGGGGGAGTATAAGTGTTTCCATCAATTCCAAAGGGGGATATTGTTTGAAAATTGGTTGTCATTGATGTCAACCCTAGAAGAAGTATAGAAGCCTATAGAAGTGATGGGTGTATTTGAAGACGTCTCCAAAGTGGTCCCCTTATGGAATAACTTTAAGCAAGGCCCTCAAGAAAAGATTCTTTGAAGAAGTCTACAAGAATCCATCGTTAAGTATGGTTAAGTGATCAAGAAGCCCCGAAGGTATGGTCATCAAGCCCGAAGTTGATTGGAGAAAAAGAGTATGAAGGACATTATAAATGCATGCAAAAACCTCATAAAATGGATAGTCCTCGTCATTATGTTTCCCATGGTAGGTAGTACGCCACATGGTTCCTCATAGTTGAGAAGTTATTCCCTCTTAAATATGAATCCCTGGAGTATGGTCAAGAATCCCCGAAAGAAGTTACAAGTTGGCCCTAAAATTAATTTAAGGAGAATTTTTTTTTCAAACAAGAAGTTACAGGTTGGCTCAAAGATCAAGTAAGGAAGTTACTTGGAAGTTTTTAAATACACATCATGAGCCTCTCAGTGTACATCCAAGAAAGTGTGTGTTTTGTGAATGGAGCGAGCATAAGTGGGTCTGCACTTGTTCTAGGTGCATTGGTGATCTCAACAAAGCAAATCTAGATTAGGAGGTCAAGGAGAAAGAAGTGTTCGGAGGTGACCATACCATTTTTTACGAGGTTATAAGCAGTTTGTAGAAGGGTGAAATGCATATATACACGGTTTGCAGAGGAATGAATCACATATAGGGTATATGCAGATTACAGTGAAGAAACGTGTGGGTGTTCGCATGTACAGTGGATGAATCATGTATATGTGCAAAATTTTGAAGAAGGTACTATTCTCTTAATTTTGAAGTTGAAGAAGATATGAATAATCTGATATCTTATGCATCGGGTTCAGTACATGATAAAAGGTATGGTTTTCTATATGTTTTGATGTTCATATATTGGAGACTTGGTATATGATTGAGGCACATTTTGAAGGCTATGACATATGCTTTGAAGCATACCTTGGAGGGTTTGACACATGTTTGATACATGCTCAAGAGGCATGTCTTGAATGTTCTTGGCACATTGTTGATGCATATATTGATGGTTATGGTACATATTCTTTAAGGCATATCATGGATGGTGTTGGATGTTTGGGATGACCCAGGTTTTGATCTCAAAGGTTTCTAACAAAAAAAATCAAACTATCGACCCTCCTAGTAAACCAGAAGGCAACACCACGCACAAAGTGCACAATGCAGTCTCACCTGAGATAACTTATGGGGGACTACAAGACTGATATGTCTGTAGTCATGGAAGGGGTTGGGAATGTGATGTCTATATTCTTCTTATGCATCATATTTATTACTCATTCATCTAGATCTATTATTCATTCATCAAATAATCCATGAATGCATGCTATGCGTTGTAATAATCTAAGATAAACATATGTTCTTTAACTGATAAATAGCATAAACAATAAAATAACCATTCACAGCCATTAACACAACATGGTTATCGTGGTTCACCCCTTGGGGATACATCCACAAATATTTGTCTCTTCTTCTCTTCTATTCCTCATTATTCAAAGACAACATTGTGTGCATTATATTCTCCATGATGAAAACCAAAAAATATGACAATATCTATCCGTGAGGAAGACTAGAGCACACTTGACTCTACAACCTACGATATAACCCTAAAAAACCCACTCTTCTCCTAATCGATCAATCATTAACCCTCTTTTTCCACTCTTTATCTCATTAACCGACCTCTACTAGACCTCCTAGGCATTTATTTATACTACTCTATTGGCTCATAGCCATTTCAATCATATCAAAAACTCTAACCCTAACATGGCTACATTTGTCTACATGTGCATTGTGCTTCTTTTCCTTAGTCTTCGACATGTTTCTTTTCCTCCACCCTCAACATGCTTCTTTTCTTCAATATATGGTGTGTGCTCCAAAATTGGATTTTCTCCCCAAAATAGGCCTACGCCAACAAGCCCCCAACATTGACATGTGGCTCATATCGAGCCACTCAGGAAGTGTGCACTCCCTGCACAACCTTCTCAAAATTGTGGAACTTTCCTACTAGTTACTCCCCTGTTTATTTCGACTACGCAACTTTAATTGTTAGAAAATATGCCATCTACGTTGTAATATGTTTGTTCAATAAATCTGTGCTCTCTACATGAGCCTGTTCCATCCTTGTATTTTCTACCTCCAGTTGTGCAATTTTTTTCATTGCTTTCTCCTAGAGTGGCTCCAATTGAGCATGCCTTGCATGTTCATTTGTTTGCACAGTCTTTAGTTCCATCCGAAGATTCTTCATCTCTTGCATGCCTTTCAACCTTTTGGTGATGCTCATTTCCTTCTATCGATGCTTCAAATCCTGCATTGCAACATTGACTTGTCGTTCTTGTTGATCCAACTATTGGACCTTCTCATCTTCCTCAAGACTAGTCCATATATGCACAATCCTATTAAAGAGTTATGCAACTTCCTTGGCTTGCCTTGAAATCATGTTTGTTTGTAGTGCTTCCTATTGTTCTCTCTTAGCTATGACTTTAGGAGGGGTTGTAGGTGTAGGTTTTTCCTTTAGTTCCTATATCACCTGCCTGTACCCCTCAATTGTCTACATGATGATATATATTTGTTCTTCTGTGCTTCTCTCTGTTGCCTATGCATTCTTCGAAATAATTTTGAAGACTTCCAGTAGTTTCTTTGCTAGGTTATCCGTGCATTGCTTCTCTTCCTGATTCTTCATATTGACTTGCTCTATTTTTAGTTGTAGCATTTCCTTAACATCCTTGGCCCATGAATGTACCTCATGTGTGACATTGACTTGCAATCTGTATATTTCTTTCATTGGTATTTTTTCTAAAAACAACTCCAATTGTTCCAAATATTTTAGCCACTTCTTCTCTATTTCCTCCTCTATCTGTAGCATGTCCCATGTAATGCTGAAATTTGGACTTTTTTGCACTATGATTTGTATTGTTTCTTCATCGTCGTGCATGGTTATGTCCTCTTCCTTTGTCAATTACTGCATTGTTCCCTTTCCTTTATCATGTGTATGTGTTGCTTGTATCTGTTCCAGGACCTGTCTAACCTCTGTCAAGTCCTGCATAATTCTTTCCCTTTGGTTATTGGCCTCCTCATATTCTTTAGTTGCATGGTCGTGAACTTTCTCTATTATCAACTCTGCATCATCCTCGTAATTATGTATTCTGGTATGTCCTTATGTGCCTTGACTTTCTTGTGCAAGCCCCCTGTTTGTATGATTGGCCTTTTGGGTGGCCCTGCATCTGTTGGGACTGTCATCATTGGAGTTTCTTGTTCTATCATGTCCCCCCCTGATTGTTCTTTCTGCATGAGGACATTGTCCTTCTTACCTATCTTCCCATTCGTATTTAGTGTGTGTCCTTTTTCTGTGTTGCTAGCTTAGGACCTGACTTCTTCTTCTGAGGTAGTTTCTTTGTTGTTTCTCTTCCTCCTGTTTATTTAGTTCCTTGCGTCTCCATTCTTATGTCTCTTGCAGATGTATGCGATGGGACTACATCAATTTCCTTGTCCTTGGGTAGCTCTTTGGTTATAACTAGGAATTTCTAGTCATCCTCCCAATCCTTGATCGCCCAATCTACTTCTTTTGCGTTGACGCGGTATAGAAGTTGCAACCACTCTTTCTTTGGATCCCTGTGCGCTTGGATCCACATATTGTGTTTTGTGGCTTTGAACTTGGCTATCCCCTGGTACTACGTGACCACCTCTGGAGTTATCTTCCAGCTACTAGCTATCTTCTCCTTCATTTCATTCAGGTACATTGTGAAGGTTCTAGCATTCTCGATTCTCTGTTTAGGGTCTGAAGTGTTCCCTAAGGTCATATATCATGTCGCTCGACATTTTTCCACTCTGTCAAAGAAGTGTAAATAGGTAGGTTCCCCCCATCCTACCAATGTGATCAACACTATCAATGTTGAGTAGTGGAATTCGATCCCCAATTCTCACACGTCTTTAAAGTCGTCTAGGAATAGATTTAGCAAGTAAGGATCCTAGCTTAACATGGTTCCCTTTGTGCACTGCGTTGCTACTTCTACGAATCCTGTGGGGACCTTCTCCTTGCAACATTTTCGAAGGAGTTTGCATTCCATTAATTTTTTTTCCAGCCTGGTTGTTGGTTCACTAATCCTTTTAATGATTGTTCCCCGTGAAACTCTATCTATCTTGTAGGTATTTTTTATTTCCTCTATGAGTTCCTTCTCCTTTTTTTTATTGTCCAGGTACTGCGCGGGATTTTTGCCATCTTATGGAAGTCATGTGATAAATGCAATTAGCTCCACATCGATGGACATTGACCTGTACATCCACAAAAATCCCCCATGGAGAACAACGAGTAACTGATTGATGCAATAGTTGACATATTTCCCTCTACCGAAGTGTGGAATCTCGAGAAAATTCATTATATCTTTGTTGTACAACCTTGTTATCCATTGATCTAGTTTCCATAGTGGAGATCCTAGTGGCCCTATGCCTAGGATTTCAATGTAAACCTATTGGGTAAATTATGGGGATTTTTCAGTGTCAAACACATCATGGTCTGCATATATCAGTCTGTCTACGCAACCCAACAATCCTACAGTGGCCTATACCCCCTCTGGAATGTGTGACAATACTATGGGTACCTTGACCTACTTGAGTGGGGATATCTAAATGGGATGTTTCCCTTTCCTCTTTGTTGGCACGCTAGATGTCCCAACCTCTTGTTCCCCTTCTTCCATGCCAGACTTCGGTTATCCTATTATATCCTCAATTTGTACCTCTTCTTGCTGCATGGGCCCTACCACTGGTTGTGACCTTGGCCCCTTTGATTTTGTTCTCTTAGTATCGGTGCCATTAGTTTGGTGGTATATTGTGACCTTGTGATGTTTCCTCGAGGTTTCTAACACATAAGAGTTTTTTTCCTCCGCATTGCTTTGTAGATCAATATCCATCCTGACTATCGCATGATATTTCTCCTCCTCCTCCACAATTGTGGCACTCACTAGTTCGTCTTGTGGGGAAGGAATGGCGTCGACATCAATCATTCCCTCTGATTTTCTATGAAAATTTTGGATGTTTGGGATGACCCGGGTTCTGATCTCAAAGGTTTCCAACAAAAACCCTTAGACTATTGTCCCTCCTAGTAAACCATAAGTCAACATCGAGCATAGAGTTCACAAGACAGTCTCACCCAAGATAGCTTATGGGGGATTGCAAGACTCATATGTATGCATTCATGGAAGGGGTTGGGAATGTGATGTGTGTCTTCTTCTTATGCATCATATTTATTACTCATTCATCTAGATCTATTGTTCATTCATTAAAGAAATCATGCATGCATGTTGTGCACTATAATAATATAAGCTAAACATCCATTCTTTAACCGATAAATAGCATAAACAATAAAATAACCATTCACACACATTAACACAGCATGGTTACCGTGGTTCACCCCCCCTAGGGATACATCCACAAAGATTTGTCTCTTCTTATATTGTATTCCTCATTCTTCAAAGACAGCGCTACCCGAATTACATTCTCCATGATTACAACCAAAAAATATGACAAGATATGTCCATGAGGCGGACTAGACCACACCAATCTCTACATCCTGCGATCTAACCCTCAAAAACCCAATCTTCGCCTAATCTCTCAGTCATTAACCCTCTTTTTCCACTCTGTATCTCATTAACCAACCTTTACTAGACCTCCTAGGCCTTTATTTATACTACTTTATTGGGTCGTAGCCATTACAATCATATAAAAAACTATAACCCTAACATGGATAGGTTTGTTTGCATGTGCATCGCGTTGCTTTTCCTCGTTCTTCGGCATGCTAATTTTCCTCCATCTTTGGCATGCTTCTTTTCTTCAATATATGGCACATGCTCCAAAAATTGATTTTCATCCCAAAATAGGCCTGGGCCAATGGATGGTTTGGCACCTACTTAAGGTGTGTTTTGGGACATGTTTGAGCCTTGTATATTGGATATTTTGGCACATTTTTTAGGCTTGTGTATTGGATATTTTGGTGCATGGTTTGAGGCATGTTTAAGGCATATATTGGAGCCCTTTGGTATATGGTTTGATGCATATCTTGGTTATTTTGGGCATATGATTTGAGGGATATTATTGGTGATATTGGCATGAGATTTATGTGGTTATTGGGTTGAATCATCTTTGATGATTATGATGTATCAGTGTCAGTGACAAAAACAGTGACAGGTTGATGATGATGATGTATTAGTTTCAGTGACAACAATAGTGATAGGTTGATTCTCTCATCTATATTCTTGGGAGGAAGGAAGGCGAAAGTAAAGGGGGTTGGAGCCTCCTTCCATTTGGACATGGGAATCTAGGGTGTTAGATCTTCCTTCAGGTTGGAGCCTGTAAACAAGGGGGTTGGATCTTACTTCTAGTTGGTGTTGGAGAATCTAGGGAGTTGGAGCTTCCTTCGGGTTGGAGCCTGTAAACAAGGGTGTTGGAGCCTCCTTCCAGTTGGTGCTGGAGAATTTAGGGAGTTGTATATTCATTCAGTTTGGAGCATGTAAATAAGGAGTTGGTGCCTCATTCTAGTTGGTTCTAGAGAAGTTTGGAAGTCGATGCTTCCCATGGATGTAATATTCAAGATATATTTTAAAATGCATTATGTGGTTTTCACCCATTTTGGTTTCTGCGTATGACTCTGTGGTTATATTTTTATGACATATTGAGTGCAATCATAAGTGATAAATTGATTATAACTTAATGTTTACATGTTATGGTTGAAAATGGTAAAAAGTGCTCAATACTTATTCACCCCCCCTCTCAGTATTGGTGAATATTCCAACACTATTTTTACACCAACATGCAATATTAAGTGTGCTCTCAATAGGTATACATACATATTGAGAAATAGTAGTGACACGTGACAAGAAGTGTCACCCTCAAAAACTCATGGTGCTTAATTTCTCCAAGAAACAATGATGCTTGATTTGACTTCCACACTCTAGAATCAATCACAAGTCTCTAAAATATGGCATCATCTAGAGTTGGGCCACAAAATATTTAACACTTCCTTAGGTTTCATGCTCCAAAACATGAATCTCATGTTGTTTCACTTCATTCTTCATCAAAAAATTTCCAATGAATATAACAACACCACTCATCACTCCATGTTTAACGCTGACCAAACTGAGTTGGTGGATCTCAACATTAAGCATGCAATCATAGATTGGTTTCTTATAAGAATATTATTCATGTTGTTGGAGTTATCCATGGATTATTTCATTTTCCACTCATGGAATCAATAGCTTCAGTAGGTGGCACCATATTGATATTTTGACAACAAAAACACATAGTTTGTTTGTTCAACTCTCCACACATGGCAGAGATATAAATTATGGTCAAACCAATCCTGCAATTTATAAAACATATGCAATCCACCACTAGGAGAAATTACTACTCACCATGAACAATAGATGCTTCTGAATGATTAACATAGTCAACAGTTTGCTTCACAATTGGAAATTTAAGAACCACATCCATTCTCCATGGATTCCACAACAACAATATTAGCAATCCTATTTCAATTAATCACAAGAGGGTATGGGCTCACATCTTCAAACCCACATGTACACACAAATTGTATCCATGTCACAATAAAATAATCAATCATGGATTTTCCATTAATTGACATAGAAAAACTATAATTTACACACTACCACGACCATAAAAATCATCTAAAGAAACAATCCACTCTCATCTACACTAATCCTACATCTACTAAAGAATATAAATGTAGAAATGGTGTCTTGAGCACAATCCCCTCCCATGAGAGATCTGGGTCTTTGTTGGTTCTGATACATTGTAAAGAAATGAGAGAGTGGGCATGTTTCCACATGGAAAAACTATTTTGATTTATCTATTCTACTATCTTTCCTATTTCTACTCCTAGATGTTCTCTCGATCCTTTTGTTTTCTCTAATTGATTGGGTGCACATGGAATTCATTTTTACTAATTATATAAAACGTCTAATTAAAGTTCACTTTCTTTCTTTTATTTTCAACTCCTAATTTCTTTTCCAA
The DNA here is from genome assembly GCA_032191745.1 of Picea mariana. Lineage (NCBI taxonomy): Eukaryota > Viridiplantae > Streptophyta > Pinopsida > Pinales > Pinaceae > Picea > Picea mariana. The sequence continues at coordinate 97,089 of JASDQU010309245.1, forward strand.
ATACCAAGATGAGTCTAATATCACTTTTCCCTTTATATTAAATATGCATAGGTCTACATAAGAAATCAATTCATAGATTCACTTTTTCACTTCATTATGCCAAAATAATTATGCAAGTCAAAGTATACTTTTCTCCCAAAGTATACATAGATAAAAATCGAAGTTGACACCGAAGGTGAGACTAAGTTAACTCAAGGCCTTCAAGTATCAATTTTTCATGGTGGGGTAATAGTGTCATAATTTGGACCTAGTTAACTTAGACCATTTACCTCTATTAAGAAACTAATGGTCACTAAGGAATAAGGATTGACACCTTATTGCACACCCCTTAGAAACACCTCATAAGTGATCAAATCCATGGCCTAACCTCATGCCAGCATGTAACCTCTAGGAAAATACATATTTTGTCAATCTATTACATGGTAAGGAGGCTATTAGGAAGGAATAAGCAACCTATAACTCCTCTCCCTAATGGTACTCATGTCACAACTTTTCATAGAACCCTTTCCCATGTGTAAGCTTAATCATAAATTATTATTCCTATCTCCACACACTTCTAGCGATAAACATATCAAATAGTGATATATAATAATCATGAATAAATAATAAGCAACAATATACACATGGAAATAATCAATATCCTAACCACATCACGGGTCCACATATCTTGACTCAATTCAGAGTCCATACGCATTTGTGTTTCTTATTGTTACACTTGACAAACCATTGATAGTGTAACATAATATGATAAATTTCATCATGTAAACAAGCATTGATTTTCACTTTCACACACATGCACACATCAATATCAAGATACAACTCAATGTACTCATGGGCTACAATAAGTTATCACATCATACAGTATAATCCAATCATCTCATACCATTACAAGTATATTGAAACATAAGAATATATATATATATATATATA
>JASDQU010309245.1:98117-118477 GCA_032191745.1 Picea mariana
ACTCATGACGCTTAATATTCTTCATAAACTTTAGAAGTATTCTTCATGTTGTTGGAGTTATCCATGTATTCTTTCATTTTCCACTCATTGAATTGATAGCTTCAACATGTAGTACCATATTGATAGTTTGAAAATACAAACATATAGTTTGTTTGTTCAACTCTTTTCACATGGAGGAGACATAAACTATGGTCGATCCAAGCCTAAATTTTATAAAAACTATGTTCTCCACCACTAGATGACATTCGTACTCACCATAAACAATAGATTCTTTTAAATGATTGACAAAGTTAGCTGAGGTTCACAATTGGAAATTTAAAAACTACATCCACCTTCCATGGATTTCATAACAACAATATTAGCAATCCTATTGCAATTAATCACAACAGGGTATGACCTTGCATCTTAGGACCCACATATACACATGAATAATGAATTATAGCCATGTTAGGATAAAAGAATCAATCATGTATTTTCCATTAACTCACATAGACAAACTATAATTCACACAATACCACAACCATAGAAATAATCTAAAGAAATAATCCACTCTCATCTACAGTAATACTACATCTACCGAGGAATATAAATGAAGAAATAGTCTCATCATCACAATCCCCTCTCACGAGAGATCTAGGTCTTTGTTAGCTTTGATACACTGTAAACAAATGAGAGAGTGGGAATGTTTCCACACAACAAAACTATTTTTGATTGATCTATTCTACTTTATTTCCTATTTCTACTCCTATATGTTCCCTTGATTCTTTTTTTTTCTCAAATTGAATGGGTGCACATGAAACAAATTTTTTCTATTAATTTTTTTTTTTTGATTAAAAGTCACTTTTTTTTCTTTTAATATTCTCAACTCCTAGTTTCTTTTCCAAATACCAATATGAGTCTAATCTCAATTTTATTTTTATATAAAATATGCATAGGCCTACATAAACAATCAAGTCATTTATTCACTTTTTCATTTCATTATTCCAAAATAATTATGCAAGTGAAAGGATACTTTTCTCCCAAAGTATACACATATACAAACTAAATTTGATACCAAGGGTGAGACCAAGTTAACTCAAGGCCTTCAAGTATCAATTTTTCATGGTGTGGGAATAGTGTCATAGTTGGGACCTAGTTAACCTAACCCATTCACCTTTAGTGAGAAACTAATGGTCACTAAGGAATAAGGATTGACACCTTCTTGCATACCCCTTAGAAACACTTCATAAGTGATCAAATCCATGGCCTACCCTCATGGAAACATGCAAACTCTAGGAAAAGACATTTTTTTTCAATCTATTACATGTCAAGGAGGCTATTAGGTAGGAACATGCAACCTAGACCTCCTCTCCCTAATGGAACTCATGTCACAAATTTTCATAGAACCTTTTTCCCATATGTAATATTAATTGGAAATTATTGTTCTTCTCTATACGCGCATCTAGAGATAAACACATCAAATATTTTTATATAATAATCATGAATAAACAATAAGAAACAACATACAAATGGAAACAATCAATATCCTAGCCCCATCCTAGGTCCACATATCTTGACTCAATTTAGAGTCCATATGCATTTGCAATTGTTCTTTTTACATTTGAAAAACCATTAATAGTGTAACATAATTTATGATAAATTTCATCATATAAACATGCATTCATTTTCACTTTTACACACACACACATAAATCAAAGCTTTAGATCAAATCATCCAAAAACTCGCAATGCATAATATTCTTATAAACTTTATAAATATTCTTCATGTTGCTGGATTTATCCTTGGATACTTTCATTTTCCACTCATGGAATCGATATCTTCGGTAGGTGGAACCATATTGATAGTTTGATCACACAAACATGTTATACAACTGAGAGGGGGGGGGGTGAATCAATTGTTATTGTGCTTAAACAATTATTCCCATTTTAAACTCATTACAAAACACTCAATGATGATCACAATAATTTAGGGAAGTAAGCAATAGAGTATTCAACATCAATCACACACATGAAGTATACATAAATAGATATTCCTAAGGAAACCCATAAAGGGAGAAAACCTCTTCTTCTTCGAATGATAGGCATTATTTTAATGTTCTGTACATCATCTATCTTTGAGCACCAACTCAAGGTGAGGCTACCACCTCTGTTTTACAAGATGCAAATTGCTGAGAGAACCAACCCTCTGGTTTCTCTAGCACCCACTAGAAGGAAGCACCAAATCCCTGAGTGTTCCAGCACCAAATGGATGGAAGCACCAACTTACAGTCACACAAGCACCAACTTGTACAACATAGGACAATAGTTCTCTCCTGCACCAACCTACCACCCTAGTTTTTCTGGTTGCAACCAGATGGAATATGCAACTCCCTATGTTCAAGCACCCACTTGAAACTCTGAGGACAATAGTCCTCCCTAGCAGCACCCCACCACCCTGAGATATAAATCTTTTCTTTATGAAATTTATTACAGTGATACAATATTTATCAATGGCTTACTAGTCTCATCATTGTTCGGCTACACTACTCTGCTCTGCCTGCATCGGTGTGTTCCTGTTTTCATATTCTTGTGCTTAACTTTTCTTACAGTCTGTTGTTTTCACCATTTTTTCTTTGTCCAACTTATGTTCTTCGTCTCTGCATCTCTCACACTATGTTCCTGTTGTTTTCTTGATCATATATAGTTCGACTTGTTTTACCTAGAAAAACAACCTGCCTCTGTCATGACATGTTTCCTTTATCCCCTTTATCATCATCCGTTACACTCCAAATTTCCAATGCCCATGTCGGGAATCTCAGAACGCTCAAGAGCCATGATTCAAATGCCCTAGAAAAATGATTCAGTTAGTGTAGTTGAATCGTAACTGATAAAGAAACCACAAAGTGAAACATCAACCCTTTGATCAGATTCCGTTTGATCAGTTTTGTTGGATTATACATGCATAGGATTTTTTTCTTTTCAATGCATAACCTCTGATGTAGAGCCTAGCAGCGCTAGCTCCTTCCCCTATATTTCATTGATGTGACCTTGGGTGATGTTATCATGTGACCATGCAAATGCGGGCATGACCAAAGGTGGTTTGAAATCAAACAACTTTTCTCCCCACAATTTACCTTGAGCCTCCACATGTCCTTTCTCCAAAACCATGGTTTCGATTGCGGCACGCCTTAAGAAAATTAACTTATGAGCAATTTTTGGTCCTGCAATCAGGCGTGATTATCGATCTCATGGTCTATGACATATTCCTTTGATCAATGGCTCTGATCTATCATCTTTCCTTCCTCTTCTCTGGATCCATGCCCTCCTAAGTCTTAACGACCAAGTGACGTGTGGCCCTCCAAACCAACGGATGAGATCGATTTCACCTTTCGGGATTCAGGAGTCTCAATTCTCAAACTCCTCTTTCTCCGTGGTGCTTCCACCCAAAATTCATGATCTATCGACACGTGGTCTTCTCGAATCAACGGTCACAATCCCTTTGGGTATTCAGGGTTCAGAAATCTCAACTTTCCTTTCTTTCTTTTTCCCAGAGTGTTCCAACTAGAGTACACAATCTGTTGACGTGTGTCCTCCTACATATCAATGATCCTCAACTCCTTCATCCATTCAGGATTCGGGGATTTCAAAACTCAACTTCGCTTCCTTCACTTTCTCCCAGAGTATTTTTCCTGAACTGCACATATTTCTGCCACGCGTCCTTGTAGCAACCGATGGCCTGCATCTTCTTCGACCCTCGTGTCTTCGGCAATCTGGTTTTCTTCCCAACCATAAAATCATGAAGTGATTCACTCCAGAGTTGTGGATCGTGCACTACCTATCATTCTTGACGATGGATGGTCCCTGATTACTTTAGGACTTTGGGACTTTGACATGTCTACTATCTTGCACTCATCCAAAGGCTTAACCTTTGTGCATTTATCTCTAGATCCAATGACCGTTGATCCTTGGTGCTCAAATCCAACAGATCATATATGTACTTCTCTTGGATCTAACAGTTGTCCTAACTCCTGAAATGTACCTTAGATCGATGATTGAGAGTGACTTCAGACCTTCGTCCTTCGGGACTTTGGGACTTTTGACATTTGTTGGTGATGAAACTCCCGAAGTAAATCTCTTGGAGTGACATAGCTTTCTTACTTCACTTGTTGATGTGTCACAAGCCAAGTAGCTGCCATATGTCACTCAGATTTGTGATTTTCACGTACCTGAAGTGTCGATTCAACTTGACAACTTGTCATTGTCTAATTGCACCATTTTTCCTTGTTGACGTGGTCTTTTGACGTGGTCTGCCACATGTGCTTGTAGACATGGTTTGCTAACATGGTTCTCCTTGATCTAACGGTCATCACATTGTCTCCAAATCTGATGGTCCTTATTCATTTCAGATTTCGGGCTTCGGGTAATTCGACTTTCAAGTTGCCAATTCTTTCGAAGTGATATTCCTTGAACAATAACCTCCTCGCAAATTTTGACGTGAACCAAATGTTGTTTGTCAATCATGTTCTTAGATTGATGGCTCAATTTATCTTTGGTGTTTCTCTTTTATCTTATCCTGTCCTTCCACTTAAAAGTGATCCAACGGTCATGAAGACACTCAAAGAAGATCAACGATCAAGGATGGTTGCAGAACCACAACTTGTGAGTGATTTAACTTGTCACCAAAACTTTGCAATTTGAAGTTGTGCATTATTGGTGAGTCAACCATAATCATCAATCGTGGAGGCTATAAGATCTGATAGTCCTGACTAATTGCGGGATTGGAAATAGCACGATATTTAATTCTCCTTTCGATCTCCGCAATCTATCCCTACTGTTGATTTGGCGATTGTGCATCCGACGGTCAGGAATTAATCCGACTTAATCTGATCATTTGTTAGATCAACCACAATCGTCGATATTTCAGGTTTTGAGATTTGATGGTCTTCTTTTTCTCTCTGCAATTCATCCTTGTCGTTGATCTGGCTTGCAGATCCGATGGTCACCATCCTCGAACGATCCTCAATCCCACGGTCACTCATATGACCGACATTCGTAATATTATATAATCAACATGGTCAATTTCTTTATCGGACGACTGCTAAGGATTCTCACCCTGAGCATATGATTTTCCTTCTGAGCTATTATCTCTGCATATTGTTCGCTTCTGCTCCTAAGCTTATGCTTTTCCTGTTTTCCATCATCTCTATTGTTCTTTCCATCAATGACAAGCACACTCTTCCTGTAAAACATGCCAACAATCTTCCCCTTTGGCATTGATGGAAACCCTAAAATTCTGCACTATTATGCTTATACCTCCAACTGTAGCATCCGTACAACACCTTTTCTCCCCCTTTGACATCAATGTCAAAGAAAACATGCTCCCCCTGAGCTGTTGCGGTACTTTTTCAGAGGTATCATATATTCAACCAACACATACTCCCCCTGACAGGATGGAATCTCTTAGGTGAGAGAAGGAATGACACCCAACTTCTAACGGAGATATTCAAATGGTGTCTTGGCTAGGGGTTTAGTAAAGATGTCTGCAATTTGTTCTATGGAAGGATATAATTCAGCTTAACAACTCTGTTTGTAACCTACTCTTTGAGAAAACGATACTTTATTGGTATATTCTTCATCTTTGAATGGAGAACATGATTCTTTGAGACACTAATGGAACTGGTGTTATCACAGTGGAGTGGAATGGGATCAGTATAAGTTAGCTTCAAATATGAAAGAGTTTGTATCATCCATAAGATTTGAGTGTAGCAAGTAGCAGCAGCAATGTACTCTGCCTCTGTAGTTGATAATGAAATAGATCCATGATTCTTACTAAGCCATGCTACTAACAAATCACCTAAGAAGAATACACCTTCACTAGTGCTCTTTCTCTCATCCAAACAATTTGTCCAATCAGCATCTGAATATGCAGTTAATTGAAAATTATGATTTTTAGGATACCAGATACCCTAAGTCATTGTACCCTTCAAATATTTGAACATCCTTTTGACAACTGCTAACTGACTTTGTTTAGGAGAAGACTGAAAAATGACCTACCATTCCAACAACTTGCATTATATCAGGATAGGATGTTGTGATGTACATAAGACTTCCTATCATTGATCGATATGTTCTTTGATCAATGTCAGGTGAAATATCTTCTATACTGATCTTGCAACCAACCACCATAGGTGTATTAATAGGAGATAAATCTTCCATCTGAAACTTCTTCAACATCTCTTTCAAATACTTTTCTTGAGAGATAAATAGCCCTGTAGAACTCTAATTGATTTGTAAACCAAGAAAATATGAAAGTTCTCCTATCAAGGACATCTCAAACTCAGTCTGCATTAAATTAGAAAACCACTAAACTGAAGGGTCATTAGTGCATCCAAAAATAATGTCATCTAGATAAACCAAAACAACTAATAAATTATCACCTTCAGACTTAATGTACAAATTACTGTCAACAATACCTTTCTTGAACCCTTTGTCCTGTAGAAATTTTCCCAGTCTATAATACCAGGCACGTGGTGCCTATTTCAGTTCATATAATGCCTTTTTCAACTTACAGACATAGTCAGGATTACCTGTCAGTGAAAATCCTTCAGGTTTCTCAACATATACTTCTTCTTCTAGATCTCCATTAATAAATGTTGACTTAACATCCATCTGATATACTTTAAAGTTATTATGACATGCATAGGCAAGAAATATTCTGATGGCTTCCAATCTTGCCACTAATGAAAAGGTTTCATCAAAATCCTATCCTTCAACTTGTGCATACCCCTTATAGACCAATCTGGCTTTATTCTTAACAATTTTTCCTTGTTCATTCAATTTATTCTTAAAGACCCATTTGGAACCTATGACATTTTTACCTTTAGGTCTAAGAACCATCTCCCAAGTATTGTTTTTCTCAATATGGTCAAGTTCATCATTCATGGCTTTAACCCAATGATCATCTTCGCTGGCTTCATTAAAGTTCTTGGGTTCCACCATGGATATGAAGGCTATATGTGATTTTTCGGTGTCTTTGATTATCCTTCTCCTGCTTTGTACACATTTGTCTTTCTCACCAATTATCTAACTTGCAGGATGATTCTTTTGAGTAATTCTGGAGGAAGGATTTGATGTTGTCTGCTGATTTGAGTCTACCTGAGTATTTGTATCTTTATCTGACTCAGAGTCTTCTTTTTTTGATTCTTGGACCTGTTCATCTTCAGCATTAGCTGTGTCCTCTGTATTTGACTCAATATTGCTCACCTCTCTTACTGGAACTCCTTCATCAACCTTTAAGTCAATGCAATAAACTAATTTAGACAATCTTTTATTAAATCATTCATATCCTTTACTATTGGTAGCATATCCTAAGAAGATGCCTTCATCAGCCCTGTCATCATATTTGCCAAGGTTTTCATTATTATTCTTTATGTAGCACTTACTCCCAAAGACTTTGAAGTGTTTGATTGAAGAAGGTATTCCATACCATAGTTCATAAGGTGTCTTGTCACTGTGTGGTCTAAGGTGGGATTATTTTTTATTTTTTAAGTAAAAAGATGGAACCTGTTATATTACCATAAGAAAAATACAATAGCTATTTGTGATGCCAGTTGTCCCGCCTAAATAGGAAACCGAGACAGCTGGGCATCCCTTGCCATGTGTTACCCCATTCACAAAATTAACAAAATTAATAGTGCGTCGTCCTGCCCGAAGCAAACCAGGACTATCAGTCGTGAAGGTGGAACTGGATGTCATGAATTAGTTCTAAGAAAACTGAGAGCTAACTAGCCCAAAGCCTAGATTATAGCAAAAAAAGAAAATTCTAGTCCTGAGCATCATTTAACCTTTGAGCCTACGCACTTGTCCTCGTCCTCATGCTGCCGCCATCCTGCTGGGAACGCATAGGCCCGCGCGCATGTTGGGAATTGTCTCTTTGGAAGAGTTCCGGAGTGAGTCGCAAAGAGCATGTCGAGTCTCTGGTCAATTCGTGCGAGGCAGAAGATTTGGTCATCCAACAGACTCCTCACCTCAAAAGTGAGATTGAGGTACCCTGAGTCGGCTAAGAGTGGTTGCTTCTGGCTGTGGCTATCAATTGACCCCGTGGGAGTGGTCTCGTCTGCTTCCCGATGCATGTGCACCTATTGATTGTGTGCTTGCAACGCCGCCTCCATGGGTGGTTCAGGAGGAATCTCCTCTTCAACATAGTAGGTGGGGTAAGGATCCTCTAAGTTGGTGGCGTTGGGACCTGGCAGAATGCTTGCAGGCAGAGGCTTACTGTCTAGACCAAATTCCGAAGGTAGGTTCCAGTTATCGGGCACTGTGAACAGAGCGTTCTCGGGGACGCTCTCCAAGCCATCCTCCGGGGTATCTTCTTCCACGTATGCCATTGGAGGCATTCGTGGTGTCGTTCTCCTTTGTCTGACTACCATTGCTATGGCTTTCTCAAAATTCTTTTTCCTCTAGCACCGTGATTCAACCGTGTACCAGGCAGCTCCCCTGCGTGGATTTCCTCTCGCTCTGGGCATGGTGGGGGTTCGGTGGATTTCCAGATTGCTTTCTCGAAAGAGCGCTTTTCTCCAGAACACTAACGAGGTCACAGGGTGCTGCCACTGTTCCAGTGGAGTGGAGGAGAAGCTACGACAATTCTGTTGTTCCAGTGGAGCGGAGGCTGCAAAGAGCGACTGGCGCTTTGCCCTGTCGACCTGGGCAATGAGGACTAGTGCTAACATGACCGCCATGGCCATTAAAGCCTGCTGCTTAGTGCGCTAATGGATGGTACCCTTCCCTTGCATGAGGGGCCTCGTCGCTTGAATGCGCCTGCTCATATCCATGGCAAGTTAAAGTCGGAGGGGATGTTGGCCGGTAGATGCATTAATACCGCGTCCCGACCTGATCCCGCACAGCACAATTGTGCGACGTGTCACCCCATCCGGGGGTCTGAGGTGGGATTTATTAAGAATATGGGTTGTTGTGTTTATTTCTTATACCCAGTAGGTTTGACCAATATTCTTCTCATTCATCATTGACTTGACCATTTCCTGAACTGTTCTGTTTTGCCTCTCAAATACTCCATTTTACTGTGGAGTTCCTGTGATTGTGTATTCTCTCTTGATCCCATGTTTATCACATAATTCATTGAAATTAGTTGACATAAATTATCCTCCTCTTTCTGATCTTACTTCCTTTAACCTATTGCTTGTTTGATTCTTAGTTAAAGCCTTAAATATTTTAAATTTCTCAAATGCTTCAGCTTTTTCTTTGAGAAAAGCAACTCAAGTGAGTCTGGAGTAATCATGAATAATCAGCATGAAGTAGTTTTCCTTCCCTGTGCCTTCCTATCTTGATGGTCCGCATAAATCCATATGAACTAATTGGAGTGGTTTCTCTGTTGAAGTAGAGCTCTTGGATTTAAATTGTGTCCTGGTTAGCTTTTCTACTTGGTAGGGTTTACACACAGAAACTTGTGGCTTTGATATTCTTGGAAGATCTTTTACAACCTCAAGATTTTTGATCTTAATTAAGTGGTCATAGTTTAGATGTTCAAGTCTCCTATTCCATAACCATGTTTCATCATGTTTTCTTAGATGACACTCTTCTCTATCTTCTTTCAGCACATATACATTATTATCTTTCCTTATGCCTTTAGCCACCACTTGTCCTGACTTTACAGACTTTATCTTACAATCTTTTGAAGTGAACACCACTTCACACCCTCTATCACGCATTTGACTTACACTGAGCAAATTATGTTTCAACCCATATACAAGAAGAACATCTTGGGCTTTTCCTTTACCATTAATCAAACTCACCATCCCTTTACCCTTGATTTTACATGGTTCATCATTTCCAAAGGTCACATTTCTTGTTTTACTTTTACTTATAGACAGAAACTTATCCTTGTCTGCAATCATGTGCTTGGAACATTCATTGTCTATATACCAGGGGTCCTTTTGTTTTTGAGCTGAAAGTACTAGACCACATTTTTCATTATCTTTCTTTTTCCATGTGCGGACATTTCTAGCTAAGGTTTTTATCCTTGGATCTGCTTTGTAATTCTTCAGATGACAGTTTGTAGCTTTGTGGCCAAAGTTATGACAATTATAGCATTCGATCTCATTGTTCAATAGGTCAAAGTGATTGGTGCAACTTTTTCTACTCATTGTATGTTTAGTTCTGTGTTGCACAGATTGTTTATTTCTTGATCTCCTTAGTTGCATGTCTCTAAACTTAATTTGACAATTTGCAATCTTATGGCCAAAATTAGAGAAGTAAAAAAAGTTACCATGGAAGAAATCTTGGTACCTGAAGGATGGCCTCATTTTTGGAATTTGTTTCTCCATCTTATGATATCTTTTTTTTTTTATCAATGGTCATCTTGTCTTTATTATCTTTTGGTGGCAAAGTACTCATGTGGTCTGATTATTTGCTGACTTGAAACTTGATCATCTTTCCTAGCTCTTTGGTTTCTGGTTGTTTGTTGCTTGAACTACTTACATAACCTAACCCAATCTTCAACAAAGGAGATCTATGTTTGCTCAAAATTTCATTTAGTTCTGTTGAGGATTTAATGCTTGGAATATTTTGGAGATACACTGCTTTAAAATTCTCCATTTCTTTTCTGGTTTTTACTACCTCTTCTTCCAAGGCTTCACATCTTGCCTTCTTCTCTGATAACTATTGTTTCATAATGTCCTCTATTTTATTTTCTTCTTCTAATTCCACTTTTAGCAGGGAAAAATCTTCATCAACTTTTTTACTGTCTTTCTTGAACTGTATCAACAATTGTTTTTTCTTTTTCTTCTTAAATCTGATTCTAGCAATTTCTTCTAGGGCACTGATCAGTTCTCCTTCCAATTCAACCACAACTTCTTCATCATTAACATCACTTCCCGTGCTTTTATTATCATAATACTCTTTGGACATAATCATAAATTCATTAACCTTATCTTCACAAGAAGAGTCCAGGGATGATTTTAAGGATGGAAATTTATTTTAAAATTTAGAAACCTTGGCGAATCTTACTAATCCTTCATGTGCTAACTATAAATGATTAGCGATTTTTTGTAAAAATATTCAAATTTCTAAGTATTTTATATAGTTTTTATAAAATTTTGGCGATTTTTAAGGTAAAATAATTTTATCCTATAGAATTTGGGCGAATCATTTTTAAAATAGCGAATCTCATTTTTGGAAAAACCATGGAAAATTAGCCCATGAGCGAAATTTAGCCCCTAAAATCACCCCTAGAAGAGTCACTTTCTGTGTCTCCTTAAGAGTCATCATTGTTTACACATAAACTTTTCTTTTTACCAAATCTCTTGGATTTGTACTTCTCTTCACCTTCAGAGTTCTGGTCCTTCTTCTTGTGTGGAAACTTAGATGCAAAGTGACCTATCTTTCCACAGTTAAAAAATTTTAAGGGCAACTTGCCTTGGTACTTTCCTGATCCTTTATTTAGTCTTCTCACAAATTTTTCTTCAATTTCATCAGGCTCATAATCCTCATTCTTATCTACTTTAAATCATTCTTCTTTAGAGGTGGGTTTATCTTTACCTATCCTCATCTCATAAGCAGTCAGATTTCCTAGGAGTTGGTCAATAGGAAGATCTTTTAGATCATTAAGTTCTTCTATAGCAGATACCTTTGGGTTGAACCTATCTTGTAGAGATCTCAAAATTTTCTGGACTAAAGAGACTTCCTCAATTTTTTCACCAAGTCCTTTCATTGCATTCACTTGTTCTTCAACTCTTAGAAAGTACTTCCCAACAGTTTCATCCTCTTTCATATTTAGTTGTTCAAACTGTAATTTGTAGGTTTGAAGCTTGACACCCTTTACCTTCTCAATACCTTCATAATTGCTAATGAGTTTGTCCCACATTTCTTTGGCAGATTCTAAGTGCATAATTTTTACAAATTTTGCTTCTACAAGCCCACTTAGAATAACATTCATAGCCTTAGTGTTGAAGCTGAATTCTAGCTTGTCATCCTTAGAAGCTAGTACAATTGGATTCACATAACCAGTCTCTACCACATCCCATACATTTTCACCTAAATCCATTATGTAGGTTCTCATCCTAACTTTTCAGAAGGCAAAGTTTGTTCCATTGAACATGGGGGCCTTATTGGTTGAATTTACTTCATGGATATTCATGTTTAAGCTCTAGGATCTACCCTTAGATAAAAGGAACCTGCTCTGATACCAATTGTTAGACAACTGAGAGGGGGGGTGAATCAGTTGTTACTGTGCTTAAAAAATTATGCCCATTTTAAACTCATTGCATAACACTCAATGATGATCATAGTAATCGAGGGAAGCAACCAATAGAGTATTCAACATCAATCACACACATGAAGTATACATAAACAAATATTCTTGAGGAAACCCATAAAGGGAGAAAACCTCTTCTTCTTTGAATGATAGACAGTCTTTTTATGTTCTATACATCATCTATCTTTGAGAACCAACTCAATGTGAGGCTACCACCTCTTTTTTACAAGATGCAACTTGCTGAGAGAACCAACTCTTTGGTTTCTCTAGCACCACTAGAATGAAGCACCAACTCCCTAAGTGTTTCGGCACCAACTGGATGGAAGCACCAACTTCTAGTCACAAAGTCACCAACATGTACAACAAATAACAATAGTTCTCCCTTACACCACCGTACCACCCTGGTTTTTCTGGATGCAACAAGATGGAAGCTATGACTCCTTCTATTCAAGAACCCACTTGAAACTCTAAGGACAACAGTCCTCCCTAGAACCACCCAACCACCGTGAGATATAAATCTTTTCTTTCTGAAATTTATTACAGTGATACAGTATTTATCAATGGCTTACCAGTCTCATAACTATTCGGTTACACTGCTCTGCTATGCTTGCATCAGTGTGTTCCTGCTCGCATCTTCTTGTGCTTAAGTTTTCGTATAGTCTATTGTTTTCACCATTTCTACTTTGTCCAGCTTATGTTCTTCATCTCTACATCTTTCACGCTTTGTTCCTGTTGTTTTCTTAATCACACACTATTCAACTTGTTTTATCAAGAAACAACAACCTGCCTCTATCACGACATGTTTATTTTATTCCTTCTCTCATCATCTGTTACACTCCAAATCTCCAACGTCCATATCGGGAATCTCAAAATGCTCAAGAGACATGATTCCAATGCCCCAGAACAATGATTCAATTAGTGTAACTGAATCATAACTGATCAAGAAACCACAAAGTGAAACAACAACCCTTCGATCAGATTCAGTTTGATCAACGTCGTTGGATTATACACATAGAGGCTTTTTGAATTTTCAATGCGTAGCCTTCGATGTGGAGCCTAGCAGTGCTAGCTCTTCCCCTATCTTCTGCTGATGTGACCTTGGGTGATACTATCATGTGTCCATGCGAGTGCAGGCATGGTCAAAGGTGGTTTGAGATCAAGCTAGTTTTCTCCCCGCAATTTACCTTGAGCCTCCACATATCATTTCTCCAAAACCATGGTTTCGATTGTGGCCCGCCTTCAGAAAATTAACTTCTACACAATTTTTGGTCTCGCAATCAGGTATGATCGTCGATCTCGCGGTCTCTTACATATTCCTTCGATCAACGGATCTGATCTATCGTCTTTACTTCCTCTTCTCCAGATCCACGCCCTCCTAAGTCTTAATGACCAAGTGACGTGTGGCCCTCCAAACCGACGGATGAGATCAATTTCGCCTTTCGGGCTTCGGAAGTCTCGATTCTCAAAATTTGCTTTCTCCGTGGTGCTTCCATCTAGAATTCACAATCTATCGACATGTGTTCTTCTCGAATCAACAGTCACAATCCCTTCAGGTATTTAGGGTTTGGAAATATCAACTTTCCTTTCTCTCTTTTTCCCGGAGTGTTCCAACCGAACCAAATGATTTGTTGGTGTTTGTCCTCCTACAGATCGACGGTCCTCAGCTCCTTCGGTTCTTCGGGCTTCGGGGATTTCCAAACTCAACTTCACTTCCTTCACTTTCTCATATATTGTTTTTCCCGAACTGCATAGATTTCTGCCACGCATCCTTCTGGAAACTCACGACCTAGATATTCTTCGGCCCTCGGGTCTTCAGTGATCTGTTTTCCTTCCCAACCACAAACTCACGAAGTGATTCGCTCTAGAGTTGTGGATCATGTGCCACCTATCTGTCTTGCCGATCGATGGTCCCTTCTTACTTCGGGACTTCAGGACTTTGACAAGTCCGCTCTCCTGCACTCATCCAAAGGATTAACCTTCATGCTTTTATCTCTAGATTCAATGATCATTGATCCTCGACACTCAGATCTATACTTCTTCTAGATCTAACAGTTGTCCTAACTCCCAAAATGTACCTTAGATCAATGGTTGAGAGTGACTTCGGACCTTCGTCCTTTGGGACTTTGGGACTTTTGACATTTGTTGGTGATGAAACTCCCGAAGTAAATCTCCCAGAGTGACGTAGCTTACTTACGTCACTTGTTGATGTGTCACGAGCTGAGTAGCTTCCACGTGTCACTCAGATTCGTGATTTGCACGTACCTGAAGTGTCGATTCAACTTAACACTTGTCATTTTATGATGGCTCCATATGTTCTTTCTGACGTGGTCTGCCACATGTCCTTGTATACATGGTCTTCTGATGTGGCTCTCCCTGATCTAACGATCATCACATTTTCTCCAGATCCTATGGTCCTTATTCATTTCAGATTCTAGGCTTCGGGTAATCGACTTTCAAGTTGCCAATTCTTCCGAAGTGAGATTCCCCGAACAATAACCTCCTCACAAATTTTTACATGAACCAGATGTTGTTCATCGATCATGTTCTTAGATCAATGGATCGATCTATCTTCAGTGTTTTTCTTCTAGCTTATCCCGTCCTTTCAATTAAAAGTGATCCAACGGTCTTGAAGACACTCGAAGCAGATCAACGATCAAGGATGGTTTCAGAACCAGAACTTGCAAGTGATTTAACTCATCACCATAACTCCACAATTTGAAGTTTTGCATTATTGGTGAGTCAACCACAATCGTCGATCTTCGAGGCTATAAGATATGACGGTCCTGACTAATTGCGGGATTGGAAATAGCACGATTTTTAATTCTCCTTTCGATATTCGCAATCTATCCCTGCCATTGATCTGGTGATTGTGCATCCAATGGTCATGAATTAATCCGAATTAATCTAATCATTTTTTAGATCAACCACAATCGTCGATATTTTTGTTTATGAGATTTGACGATCTAGACCAATTGCGGGATTAGAACTAGCGAGTTGTTTAATTCTTCTTTTTCTCTCCGCAATTCATCCTTGTCATTGATCTAGCTTGCAGATCCAACAGTCATGATCCTCCAATGGTCCTCAAGCCCACGGTCACTCATATGACCGACATCCGTAATATTAGACAATCAATACTTGATCGGACGACTACTGAGGCTTCTCACCCTGAGCTTACGCTTTTCCTTCCAAGAATTGATCTCTACATATTGTTCGATTCTCCTCCTGAACTTATGATTTTCTTGTTCACCATCATCGTTGTTGTTCTTTCCATCAATGAAAATCACACTCTTCCTGTGAAAGCATGCCAACAAAACATATTGTTTTTTTGTTCAACTCTTTACACATGGAGGAGACATAAATTATGGTTGAATGAAGCCTGAAGTTTATAAAAAATATTTTCTCCACCACTAGATGGCATTTCTAATCACCATGAACAATATATTCTTTTGAATGATTGACATAGTCATCAACTTGCTTCACAGTTGGCAATTTAAAACTACATCCACTCTCCATGGATTTCACAACAATGATATTAGCAATTCTAAAGCAATTAATCAAAAGAGGGCATGACCTCGCACCATAGGACCCAAATATATGCATGAATTGTATCCATGTTAGGATAAAAGAATCAATAATTTATTTTCCATTAACTCACATAAACTAACTATAATTCACACACCACCACAACCATAACAATCATCTAAAGAAAAAATCCACTCTCATCTACATTAATCCTACATCTATTGAGGAATATAAATGCATAAATAGTTTCATGATCACAATCCCCCCTCTCATGAGAGATTCATGTCTTTGTTGGATATGATACACTATAAAGAAATGAGAGAGTGAGCATGTTTCCACACAACAAAACTATTTTTTATTGATTTATTCTACTTTATTTCCTATTTCTACTCCTAGATGTTCCCCTAATACTTTTTCTTTTCTCTAATTGTGTGGGTGCACATGAAATTGTTTTTTCCTATTTAAATAAAATTTCTAATTAAAAATCACTTTCTTTATTTTATTCTCAAATCCTAATTGATTTTCCAAATATCAAGGTGAGTCTAATCTCACCTTTTTCCTTCATATAAAATATGCATAGGTCTGCATAAGCAATCAAGTCATAGATTCATAGATTTGATATTTTCATTTCATTTCAAGTGTTGTGAAAAGTGTCTATATGTGCCTTCCATAACATAATGTTATTTGAAATCTTAAAACAATATTATTGATCTTTTAAATCGCATATTGTACAACAAGTTCATGAAATACATCTTAAAACATCTTTTTTCCCCCTTAACATTGATTTTTTGTTGACTAATTTAAATTGTAAACTCTTACTATTGTATAGATACTTGTGATATATATCCATCTGTAATATAGGATGTTTGGTTAAATCCTAAAACAAACATGCTTATCCTCACTCCCTATTTCCCATCGTCCCATGGGTGATATACATATCCTTGCCCCTGTAAGGGTGAACTGTGAGGGTAAGGATATGCACACACATGCATGCATATATTCAATCCTATGAGGGTGGAGAATGTGGATGAGAATATGCACAAACATGCATTCATATACCCACCTTCATGATCATCAATATTGGGAGGTGAGAATATGTACACACATGCATGCATATCCTCATCCTTGGGAGGGAGGCGGTAGGGATGGGAGTGGAGGTTGTTAATATTATGGTAGCTACGGGAGGTATTTACCCCCACGTGTGAACCTGATGAGAATAGAAGACTCCGAGAAGCAAGAGAAACCCTAATGAATTGGATAATAACCCTAGAAGCCTTGTCGGCTCAAGAAGATAATTTATATTAGGCTATTAGCCTCCAAGAGAAGAAGTCGGCCAGAAATAATAATAATATACTGAACAGACACTATCCAGAAGGAGAATTCAGCTGCAACAAATATGGCAGAACCAATATAAATACAGGGCGCTAGTTCTCATCTGTCACAATCTCAGGACTGCATTTTTCCCAGTTGGTGTGCACTGCAGTTTCAGTTGGTGCGCAAGTTTGGAGGAGGGTTGCAGGTGCAGCTGCAGCAGCAACAATTTTCAGTATTTGGTTTGGATATCTCTTGGCTAGGGTTTGGAACATCTGATCAATCTTTTGTGATGCGCTATCCTTGGGGATTGATGCGCTACTCTTTGTTTGGCTATCTAGCCTATGGTTTGCTTCTGGAGAAATTCTCAGGTCAAGGTTAAGGTGCTCGGAGGGAGGCTTCGCCCTGTGGTTGGGTGATGAGGGTATCGTCAATGGTAAAACGAGCACACCATCTTCTATATTCTAACAGGTTATGGGACCACACCCCTTCATTCATCCTAAAACACTAGAAGGAAACATAACTGCTAGACATTGAGCTCATTGAGGAACTGCCGCTAGGGTTACTAGCAGGAGCAACTTCTTAAAGCACTGCAGCTAGGGTTACCAGCAGAAGCAGTTGCAGAAACCCTAAACCTCTTGTCGAGGCACCTTAAATGATGAGATTGACCTAATATTTGGATAGATCAGTGCACCCTAGCCCAGTGCATCTCCTGGTACTCTCAGAAGGCCAAGACGTGAAGTTTGGAGTTCTGGTCAAATCTAGGGTTTGACCAAGTCAAGCAAGCCATGAAAAACTCTATGGAGTCTGAGAACAAGCTAGATGGAGCCTCTAACTTCAGAGCATGGAAGACAAGGATTGACCTCATCCTTGATAAGAATAAAGTGCTGGATATTGTGAAAGGAAAGATCGTGAAGCTAGAGTTTGAAGAAGGAGAAGAGAAGGAACCACAGAAAATTGCAGCTATGGAGAAGTTCAAAGACATTGACATCAATTCCACGAGTATCATAGTGGATTCTATAAAAGACCACTTGATACCCTACATCTCCCATCTTGACTCATCGAAGAAGATGTACGATGCGCTAACAAATGTCTTCTCAGTCAGAAACATTGGACAAGCTATAAGTCTAAAGAATGAGCTCCATAACATGAAGATGAATGATGACGACAACATAACATCCTACTTTGTAAGGATATCCCAGCTAAGAGATCAACTACAAGCTATTGAAGAGATCACTTCAGAAAAGGAATTGGTGAACATAGTACTCAATGGTCTTCCCAAGACATGGGATGCATTTGCCGCAAGAATGAACACAAGAAAGGAGTACCCGACATTTGAAGAACTTTGGACTTGTTGTGCTCAAGAATAATCAAGGATCAATGCAAAAGAGAAACCTCAAAAGAAGTACGATGATCAAGCCTTCACAGCGAGATTCAATAACTTCAGAGACAAAAGAAAGTTTGATTCAAGAAGGAAGCCAAAACAAAGAAAAGACATTTCAGAAATACAGTGCTTCAACTGTTAGAAGTACGATCACTATAGGAATCAGTGTCCTGAGCTAAAGAAAAGGAAGGAGAAACATGAAGAATCGATTGCCAAAGAAAAGGAACCTGCAAAGAAGACTAAGCAGGATGGAAGAGACTTCTTCTACTAAAAGGTAGCAACACTCTTCTTATTTTCTTGTACATATCTTGCTTGCATCGTCTTTGTACATATCTTGTATATCTATCTCTTGGAAGATAATGTGTTCCAAGAAGAACTATACCTATGAAAGAACAACAAGACAAGGATGAATATCATTAGATAATACATATGAAAGGATGAAATACAAATCATGTGGAAGACATTACAAGATAAGACCGAAATCAGAATCAATCTTGAAGAGACTTGGAAAAAGAAAAGACAGAAAGAAGTCAACAATCAAAAGGAAACTGGAAAAAGACTTATGACATTCTATAGAAGACAACAAGATGGAAGTGTGGATTCTATTAGACAAGAAAGCCAATTATATATATTGCAGAAGACAATAAGGATGTAGATGGAAGTGTGGACTCTATTATATATTGTAAGGACAAGAGACGGAAGCATGGACTCAGTCAGACGAAGGGAGCAGATTATATGCACTTATACATGAAGCAAGGATCAGGAGGGAGCTAATCCTATGATTCATTGAAGATGATGAAAAATATATATATCCATGGTAGCAGCCATGAAAAGACAGTACATGTTCAGTTCAACCATAGAAGAAGACTTCCTCATAAGCCTTAAAGAATTCCTGGTTGTCCATCCAGATCCGTGATCCTATGATGAAAGGAAGAAGTGGAATCTCTAGGACATGGAATCTATAAGAAACTCCATGGACCTAAAAGAAAAAGGAAAACATAAGGATTCCAAGAAAGAAAAGAGAACCAGAACAACCAGTGATTGTATCAAAGAATCACAAGATTACCAGCCTGATATGAACCCACTAAAAGCAATCAAGCAGAAGAACTGAAAGTCATGATGAAGAACAATGTACGAAAGACTTATGAATGAAAGCATTGCGAGATCCAGAACTAGAGTTTCTCTCAGATGGAGGGAGGAGATAATGATGATTGATTGTTCCAGTACACCAGACTTATCTCTATATTATCCGCAACATCCATAAGTCAGAATTCAAAGAATGTTCTCCAGAAGAGATTGAGTAAAGAGCGCATGTAGAGCAATCTCAAGAATTCGAGGCATACCAGAAAGATACTCCTGTATGCAGATAAGAAGAAGACAACTTGGTGGATAACCTCCAGTGCACAGCAGAAGCGTGGTGAAGATTTCCTATAACATCAAGATGACTAGTCAGAAGATCAGATCTCATGATGATAGAAGAAGTACCACATGGATATGTTCCATTTCTCCAACTATGATATACTCTATTNATTGTTTAGATCTACAAGAAGCCTTCACAGTGTTCCAGACTACAGTACAAGCATTACACTACCCATGATGAAGTCCAGAAAGAAGAAAATGTTTTCTCCAATACATATCTCCACAGATGAGGAGATACGCATACATTTTGGTAAAGCCCATATTCAAGATGAAAGAACTTGCATACTCAAGCTAGAGCTTGTGGAAATAACTCTCTTAGCTGGAAGGAAAGACTCTCCAAACTAAAATAAGGTACACAAACATTTTTTTTGTGATTTAAATAACTCTCCAGTTAGGAGGGAGAATTTATCTTTGTAATTGAGAAATAGTCCAGATTGGACAGATGCTTTCCTGTTCAGAAAGTGGATTGAGATTTCTG
>JASDQU010309245.1:118577-135373 GCA_032191745.1 Picea mariana
GGGAGTGTTAATATTATGGTAGTTGCGGGAGGTATTTACCCCCACGTGTGAACCTGACGAGAATAGAAGACTCCGGGAAGCAAGAGAAACCCTAATGAATTGGCTAATAACCCTAGAAGCCTTGTCGGCTCAAGAAGATAATTTATATTAGGCTATTAGCCTCCAAGAGAAGAAGCCAACCAGAAATAATAATAATATACTGAACAGACACTATCCAGAAGGAGAAGTCGTCCCCAGCAAATCTGGCAGAACGAGTATAAATACAAGGCGCCAGTTCTCATTTGTCACAATCTCAGGACTGTAGTTTTCCCAGTTGGTTCGCACTGCAGTTGCAGTTGGTGCGCAGGTTTAGAGGAGGGCTGCAGGTGTAGCTGCAGCAGCAACAAGTTTCAGTATTTGGTTTGGATATCTCTTGGCTAGGGTTTGGAACATCTGATCAGTCTTTTGTGATGCGCTATCCTTGGGGATTGATGCGCTACTCTTTGTTTGGCTATCTAGCCTATGGTTTACTTCCAGAGGAATTCTTAGGTCAAGGTTAAGGTGATCGGAGGGAGGCTTTGGCCTATGGTTGGGTGACGAGGGTATCGTCAATGGTAAAAAGAGCACACCATCTTCTATATTCTAACAGAGGTAACTATTGTTGAGATACTTTAGATATAAATCCATTTGTAATTTAATATTTTTAGTTAAAATGATATATTTATTAATTATTATATTTATGACATCCCTTCACACCATCTAGAGTGATTTTTAATTATAGATCCTGAACCCAAAAAACACAACCTTTTTCCAATCCACTTCCATGCATGAGGAGTCTTCACAAGACTTCGTCGATCATCGTCACAAGTATATGTAATTATTGTTACTTGTGTGGGATGGAATCAAATGATAAATGAAATTATGTTTTATGTTTTCAAATTGAATAATAATAATAATAATAAGAAGAAGAAGAAGAAGAAGATATCCACATCATTGATGTGGATATCACCATATGCATATGGAAATTAAGGGAAAATGCAAAGGAAGATAAATTAAAAATAAATGAAAAGAGACATATCGCTTTTAAAAAACAAGTGGAAAACATATAGGAGTGAGACTTTCAAAGAAGAAGAAGAAGAAGAAGAAGAAGAAGATATCCACATCATTGATGTGGATATCACCATATGCATATGGAAATTAAGGGAAAATGCAAAGGAAGATAAATTAAAAATAAATGAAAAGAGACATATCGCTATTAAAAAACAAGTGGAAAATGTATAGGAGTGAGACTTTCTTGTTAGTATTTGAAGAAATACAATGAACTTTTCTTTCTTGACCTAAGATGTGGGTTTTATGAGAAATTTATAATTTTTTTACTATGAATGTGCCTTGGATTATTATTCTACCATTTTATAATTCTCAATCTATTTTAAATATCAATGGAAAAGAACATATTTAAATGTATTCATTCAACTTGTTTGGGATATTTTGTTTCTAAGAAAAACAGAGTAAGAAATATATTTCATTAATTTTTCACACTAATTATGATATAAATTTCTTGAAATTTTTTGCGGCCTAACTCATTAAACATGCAAAAAGGATTAAAACAAATGGTTCTATTTTTCGGTAAAGGAGAGGCATTTTTGTGAAATGTTTAATAAAAATGGAAATGATATTTTTCCCCATAGGTGATAAGTGTACAATCTATAAATTTACTTGCTAAAAATAAATAGTGACAATGCACAACATAAATAATAAAATTTAGGTTTGTTAATTGGACTTACTTTGGGAGGTTGGGAGGAATGATTGTTATCCTTTGCACCCAAGGTTGGTTCCCACAAGTGACATGTTGATATCATAATGAGTATATGTTATAATTTAGTTTATCCCTATTGTTGACTAGCTTTGTGCCCTAAATATTCTAGGGTTTACCCTGGGTAACATCCTCGAAATGAGGGGAAGTACTTAGGAGATTTCCTCAATATTTATAAGTTGGGAAAAAAAATAATTAGATTCAAGGCCTCATGGTAGCTCTAGATACATATTTTGCCTATGTTTCAACACTTGGGATCCTTCATTCATTTTGTTTCATTTCATGTATAGATAAGACTGGAAAGCATCCTCTTTGTGGCATGGAAGCCCACATAATTCACTATCTAAGTGACTAGGTCAAATAAGATTATCATTGAATTCTAAAGGGTTCAATTAATTCATGTGAGGATATTTATAGAGGTATACATCTCATTCCCCGTTTCCCCTATAGTCTATGACCTCCTATCCCATTCAAGATTGGATGGACCACTATTTTTCTCCATTTTATCCAATCATGCTTATAATTATTCCTTCCAATGAACTAATTTGAGGGAAATGTATATGAAATCACCATGTGTATATTACATATCTCTATTTCACTAAGATAGGTTTATGTTGTGGGATCAAACATATCTAGTAAGTGCACAGTGGAAACATCTACAACATTTTAATGTCATGTATATAGGAACGAGAAGGGTGGGGGATTGTAGAGACATATTTTGTTCACGAGAGTTCTATGGAGGAATGACATGGGAATATAGGAGGGAGAGGGGAGGTAGGAATCACAAGGGATGCATGAGTGTTGGTAGGTGATGGAACCAAACAATGGCAAATGAGGTGGGAAGGTCAAAATTAGAGGAGGGTGATGGGATTTTAAAATAAAGGGATCTAAGTTTATATTCTTAGAGCTCCATAAGGTATTGAGAAAAAATATGGTGATGAAGATGGTCATAGAATAAGATTTATTGATTGAAACTTCCTTGTGGTTTCTAAATGTAGAGAAATCCCTCCTAAAATGTGTCATGTGCCTCAATAAATGTGAAAATACAACTTCATGAATAATTCAAATCATCCACGTAAAACACTCAACACAAGAAATAGATAAAACCCTTGAGGTATGGTAACACCATTAACTATTATTCTTATTGAAGGAAATAATCCTCAAGAAATCCTTGCTTGTTACAAGAACAATATTTTTCACTCTTCTCATTACTTTTCTCATCTCTTCCATATATAATACTACCTAATAACATTCTAAAGAAGAAACCTTATATTAATCCTTCTCACATTTGTTATGTTCCCAGTACTACAATATATCTAACTACCACAGTGGGTGTTGTTTAATAATATAGTGGACCTAGTCCACCTTACATTGAATGGACTCCATTATTATCACTATGGGCCCTTCACCCCCCCATTATCCCCCTAGATACACTACATTCCATTCCCCTTCAAATTTTTTGTCCTTGAAACATGGGAAGAAACCATACAATATGACCGACTAAGAATTGTATCCAACTGGTACCAAGTATGAGCATCCATCTATCCTAATGGAAGATGAACATTATGTCCAACTATTTCCTTGCCACCCTAAAATTTATCCTTATTGCACCTTTGATTCCATGGGATTTTTTTATCTATCCCAATATCGTCCTACAGTGATGGTATTTCTCCACGCACCTCTTGATTGGTTTCATTTCTAGTCCCAGGTTGGTCCATAATCAATGTGTTGATGCTCACACCCCTTACTGGATGATTATTATTTCTCTATGTGGTGTGGATGATGGTACATATCAACCTTATATATTGGTTCTTGTTTCTTGTAGTTTTCAACATGTGCTTCCTTAGCTTCTTCTTCATTTTTATTCCCTTCCTATTGCTTTTCTTCAATTTCTTTTGTATCCTCTGCTTCTGATTCAACTTTGAAATCTGTAAGAACTTCTTTAGTTTCCTCTGTGGGCCCTTATTTATTACTAAGAGACATACCCTGCAATGTGATTTTATTTTTGTTATACCAAATCTCGATAACTTCTTTGGCACATTGACATTAACTATACCCACCAATTCCATCCAAGGATATCCAAGAATAACATCCACATCATTGATATCTATTACATGAAAATTAGAATGCAACACATATTTGTTCATTGTAATATTCAAAAGTTTAAAAATTTGAATATTTTCACCTTCAACCTCTGTGATTTTAATATTCTTTCCAGGTACATGTAACCTTTTATCCAAATCAACATTGATAAAATTATGCATGCAACTAGGGTTAATAGAAACAATAACATTATGTTGTTGAATGCAGCCATGAACCTGTAACATAGAGTTGCCACTTGAAAAGGAACCCTTGGTTCTCTCTGTATCCTTTTTTCCAACATGAGACTACCTATCTAACAATAATTTTTCAATTCTTCATTAGACAGTGCCATCATTTTGTTAAAGCTAAGCGATATCCACCAAGTGGCTGCATCACTTTGTAATTTTAAATCTACCCAATGTGTCCAATTCTCTTCCCATGATGACTTCCTTTATTTTATGAATTCTTGAATAATAGGGCCATAATAGTTTCCAGTAAAATACATCTTTCTTGGAAGAAATTGTCAACAAAAAACTAGGGTTTAAAAATAACTTGTGGTGCAAATCGTGCGTCTTTTTTTAGAAAAACTCTGAAAAATTATTGATTTTAAAATGATGATAACTTCACTTCACATGTTCCATTTCAAACTATTGTTTGTTTAAATTGGTTATTTTTCTTAGATAAATTCAAATATCCAATTGGTTTCTACAATTTATGCTCACAAAATTTCATAATTTAATCTAAAGTATGCCACCCCCTTTTTTTCGTTCAAAAATCTGCAAAAAGAACAAAACATTTTCTTCCTTTATTTGGTTGAATAAAGTGCTATGATACCAATTTTTATGTGCCTCATTAAATCTGAAAATACATCTATAGAAATAATTGAAATCATCCACATAAAATACTCAACACAAGAAATAGATAAAACCCTTGAGGTAGGGTAACACCATTAACTATTATTCCTTATGGAAGGAAATACTCCTCAAGCATTTCTTTCTTGTTACAATACCAATATTCTTCACTCTGGTCATTACATTTCTCATCCCTTCCTTATATAATAATACCTAAGAACATTCTAAAGAAGGAACCCTCTAGTAAGACTTCTCACATTTGTTATGTTCACAATACTACAATATATCTAACTAACATTGTGGGACTTATTTAATAATATAGTAGAATTAGTCCAAATTACATTGAATGGCCTCCACTATTATCACTATGGGCCCTTTGGCTCCCCACTAACCGGGAACCCCCTAGCTACACTACATAATGTCACCCCAAGTTTTTCCATAATATTTTCCTCTATGTTTTGATGGAATTTAACATGGTAGAGGCTTGCACTCCTACACATTTTTAACACTGGAGAGG
This sequence comes from Picea mariana, assembly GCA_032191745.1. NCBI lineage: Eukaryota > Viridiplantae > Streptophyta > Pinopsida > Pinales > Pinaceae > Picea > Picea mariana. The sequence continues at coordinate 123,820 of JASDQU010309245.1, forward strand.
TTCTTTGGAGAGTTTTGTTTATGAATTCCTAAGAGGATCCATAATCAACATGGAAGTTTGATTAAATGTTGAGGGAATCCACAAAGTTAAGGACATCTGAAGAGGTTAATTCTCCTAATATCTTGAGTCCTTGGTAAGCCACCAAGGCTTATGCTTCAATGTTTGAGGATTGACCCACTTCGAAAGAAAATAAGATTTATTTTTGTCCGTCTAGGTTGTAAATGATCCCCCACCTAGGCTCTCTCCACCCCTAAGAAATAAATTTGATCATTATCTTAATACTTGATGTGATATTAAAAGCACATGTTGAATTCATGAAATCCAATACTTATGAATTATAAAAGTGATAGTGTAATTATGGAAAATAATAATCACATTATTGGAAACTGATAATGAGATTATTGGAAAATGATAATAACACTTCTGGAAATAGATAACCACACTTTTAAAACATGATTCAAGTCTAGATTCTCACTACGAGGCCTAAACTTAATGAAATGAGGTTATATTAAGAAAACACATAATATGTTGTCAAGCAATTCCTATCAATATGCATACAACTACAACTAACCATCAATGCTTGTGTCTATAGTTATAATATTATTTTATGTGGAAGTAATTCCATGCGACCTCATCTAATATTATGCAAATGTGTTAGTAGTGTTAGAAAAAACATTAATTATTGGAGCTATTTGTCATATTTTATAATTTTGAACACAAATCACAACCAATAATGACTCAATCATTATTGGTAAAAGTATTGGATCAAATAACATGCGGGAAATTAAAAAAATAGCACTCTACATAAGACTTCAAAATATGAACTTTTCTTCATTTTCTTTCCTATTCATCTTCCTCCCATTTTAGATGTGGTGCCTTTAAATTTATCAATGAATTGATGTCCATTATTTCATAGGTAAAAAATGTCAATGTTTTCCTTTTCTTACCATAGAGGATATGAGTAGTATAAGCCAATATGTCCAAATATTTTCATATTATAAAGTGTATAAAGGAACATTAGACAAGTGGTCACTAGTAAAAGAAAAATCAGAAGCTAGCCCTTAGAAATGACAACAAAGAAATCAATAGATTTAAAATTTTGGAAAAGGAAATGGACAAATGAGATCAAGTTATGAGGACCTAAGTAAATGAAGTACCCAATTTTAGGGAGATAGAAAAAATACATGCAAAGCAAGTAGAAGTGGAAAATCCATCATAGGGCTCAAGGATGGAAATAGAAGGTGAAGAGGAGAAAGATTCAGAGGTAGAATATTTAAAGACTTTAGTAGACATTAAGGTGCTTGAAGTTGACCTACTGATTCCAATAGAAAGATATGGGGAAAAACGTGTTACAAACTTACCAAAGGATAGACATCAAAATATTTTGAAAGAAATAATTAAAGGAAAAGAAAATATAAGGTCATCTTATTAAATCCGAAGGAAAGTGATATCCCTGGGAATTAGAAAAACCTCTCTTAAAGAAGTGAAAAATCTTAGTGGGGAGGGAAAAAAGGGGATGAAAAACTAGTAAAACAAAATTCATGGAACAAGCCTACAACTAGTAGGCTCTAGAAAAATGATCTGGATACAAGATAAATACTTTCTCCCCAACGTAAATATTGATATGAATATCATATCCTGGAATATCAGAGGGGTTAATGCAAAAGGAAAGTAAGGGATCCTTAGGAATATAATCATAAAACAAAATGCACTATAATGATGATACAAGAAACTAAATGTGATAAAGACACCATGTTACTAATAGCAAAGAGAATTTGGAAAGGATGTGAATAGTAGCAATAAGTTCAAAAGGTTTCCCAAGGAGTCTTTCAATAATTTGGAACCCAACATCAATAATTCTAGAAGACATATTAGAGACAAGTGCATTCATCACATCAAGATACAAAGAAATAGGTTATATGCACTCAAGTTTGATAATCAATGTGCATGGATAACCATTTCAGTAGAAAAAGAATTATTCTTGAAGAATTACAAGCTCTATGAGCCACAGACAAAGGAAACTAGGAGTCAATATTAGGACTATAATTTAATATATACACATTTTTCATTGAAGGAAAAGAAGGATCTTGCCACTTGGAGGAAATGAATAGGAATTTCAAAGGCATAATAAAGAAGATAAATATGGTGCATATGTAGACAACCAATGAGTACCACACCTATAATAATAAAATATGAAGAACACATCAAATTGTAGTGAGGTTGGATAGATTCTTAGTCTCGAAATCTCTTCTGAGGAGAGGAGGGACCATAGAGGAAATATTTTTTCATGGATATAGTTATGACCATTATTTGATATATATAACATTGTGATATCTTCCAAACCTAAGCCCTTTCATTTTGAGAAGTGTTTTTTATCACACCCAAATTTCCAATCAAATATAAAATTCTAGTGGGTAGAATAAGGGATTCCAAATGGAAAAATGTACATCTTTCAATGACAACTAAAAAAAGGTTAAAACCCAAGTCAAAATTTGGAATGAGGTTTTTGATAACATATTTTGTGCCAAAAGATCATTGTAAAGGAATATAGATTATATTTAGACTTTGATAATCCAATAGGTTAAATCCATAAAAATAAAATAACATGAATATGAACTTCAAGATTTGTGGGATTTGAGATTACAACAAAAATAAATTCACTGGTGTCAAATGTCTAGGATCACATGGCTCAAATAAGGATATAAGATATCCAGGTTTTTTTCACAATTCCATGATCAATATGAGTAAGCACAACAAAATATGAGTAAGCACAACAAAATAGTATTCATAAATACAACCAAAGATATTGAAATCGAGAATCATCAGGATATTGAAAAGGAATTGAGAAATCATTACAATCAACTACTATTATAACCATAGGTTTATAGTAAAGATGCAATACAATTCATCATTTGATACATTCCCCTCATTAGTCATATGGGGGTAGATGTGTTGGTTATGGATCTTGATTATATTCATGATTCAGAGGTTTGTTTCATTTGTGTTTGGACCCCATTCCCTAAAGGGGGGGGGGTTTGGGGGGCCTTCCCCCCACAACTTTNGGGGGGGGGGGAGATATTTTTTGTAGCCCCCCTCTAGAGGGGGATTAGGGGGAAGTGCTCCCGAAGCAAAATATTGGGAAAAAATGCCTTGTAAAATATTGTAATTTCGTATTCAATATGGACCGTTCATTATAAGGTCACAGATGTTATTTTTAGGGTTTTTTTCCCTAGAAGGAAACCCTCTCTTATGAGGGAATTGTATTGTGGTTGTGTATTATCGTGAATATTGTATTTTGAGATAGGATACTATGAGATAAGGAAGAGGAAGTTACAATGAGTGTGTTATAGGTTGTATCCCTTCATTTTGTTGGATAATAAAAGGAAGGACCTGGTAATTTTTCTGGTGGATGTAGCCCACACTGGATGAACCATGTATATCTGTGTCTCTATTGTATTTTGTATCTTCTGTGTTTTATTTCTGCATTTGTTTTATTCTATTGCTCTTCGATCCTATTTTTCGAACAACTGGCATTAGAGCAAAATATAACTTGCAAGAAAAGAGGGTTCCTATTTCGAGTGGGAGAAATGATGGAAGATGGAAAGTTTAGGGTCGAGAAATTTAATGGCCAAAAATACTAGTTATGGAAGATGCAGATGGAAGATTATTTATATCAAAAGGATCTATTCCTACCATTGGACGGAATAAAAAAGAATTCGACAACCATGAATGATGAATAATGGGAGGTTCTTGACAGAAAGGCACTAGGAACAATGCGGTTGAGCCTGGAAGCGTGAGTGGATTTCAATATTTCAAAAGAAAAGAAAATGAATGAGTTGATGGACACACTGGATAAACTGTATGAAAAAACCTCGACGTCCAATATGGTATTTCTAATGAAGCGATTATTTAATATGAAGATGTCAGAAGGTGGGTCTGTTGCAGATCATTTAAATGAATTTAATATTGTTACTAACCAGCTAAGTTATGTAAAAGTGGACTTTGATGATTAGGTCAGGGTTATTATAATCCTATTCTCATTTCCAGAAAGATGGAATGACTTAGTCATGGCTATAAGTAACTATGTGTCTGGTTCAAACACTCTAAAATTTGATGATGTTGTTGGTGGTATCCTTAGTGAGGAAATGTGATGGAAAAACATAGGTGAGACATTAGGTAATGTGTTAAACATGGAGAATAGGAGAAGACAAAAAGATGTAGGAAAGGCCTCAGGGAACTGTGGGAATTCTAGGAATGGCAGATCCAAATCAAGACTGGGAAAGATAGAGTGCTAGAATTGTGGGAAGAAAGGACATCTGAAGAAATACTAGAGAGCTCCAAAGAAACAAAGAGATGGACAATAGAAGAAAAATCAAGAAGCAAATGTAACATGTGATGTATTACAAGATGCTTTGATTCTTTCTATAGATAATATTTCTAAGTCTTGGGTAGTAAATTCAAGGGCTTTGTTTCATGCCACATCCCATAGGAAAAATTTTCTAGATTATGTTCAAGGTGATTTTGGACAGGTTCATTTGGGTGATGATGCACCATGAAAATTTGTTTGAATGGGAAAGGTACATATAAAGAAAAAGAATGGAAACCAATGGTTTTTGAAAGAGGTAAGACTTGTACCAATCTAAGGAAACATATAATTTCAATAGGGAAGTTGGAAAGTGAAGGTTGTATATCTATATTTACAGATAAGGTGTGGAAGGTCACCAAAGTATCATTGGTAATAGAAAAAGGAGAGAAGGTAGGTACATTGTATTTATGTACTGGTAATACTAACTCTTCTATATCTTTAGATTCTATAGGAGTGGATACAACTTTGGCATCATAGGCTTGAACACATGAGTGAGAAGGGGATACAGATACTTCAAAAAAGAATTTTGTTTCCAGATATTAAACAAATTGATTTGGATTTCTGTGAGCATTGTGTTTATGGAAAACATAAGAGAGTCATATTTATCAAAGTCGAAAATAAAAAGAAGAGTGAAAGATTAGAGCTTGTGCATACAGATGTATGGGGACTAGCTCATGTATCATCTCTTGGTGGCTCTTATTATTATGTTACTTTTATTGATGATGCAACTAGAAAAAATTGGTTTTATTGCACACGACAAAAATATGATTTTTTTGATACTTCTAAGAAATGGAAAGCTTTGGTTGAGAATGAGATAGGAAAAAGGTTGAAGTGTCTCAGATCAGACAATGGAGGTGAATATTACAACAAGGAGTTTGATGATTACTGTTCATACCATGGGATTTGTAGAGAAAAAACAGTTCTAAGAACACCATAAGAAAATGGTATGTGAGAAAGGATGAATAAGACAATCATGGAACGTGCAGGGAGTATGCGATTGCATGCGAGGTTGTGCTTACAATTTTTGGAAGATGTTGTAAATAACGTTGTTTACATAATAAAAAGAGGACCTTCAAGATATTTGGATGGTGGAATTCCAGAGGAGGCATGGATAGGTAAAAAGGTAAACTATTCATTTCTGAAGACATTCGATTGTGAAACATTTGTCCATATTGATAAAGAAAATATAACAAAGCTTGAAGCCAAATCCAAAAAGTGTACCTTTATTGGATTTTGTTTATTGCTTATGGGATTATGAAAATCACAAAATCATTAGGATTATAGATGTCATATTCAATGAGAAGGTAATGTACAAATATTAGTTACAGGGAAAGAAACGGGGAAAAGAAAAACCAAAATACACAGTGCTTGATGAGATCATTGAAAAATAAATTCCAAAGGTACTAGAAAATAAAAATGTACAACAAAAGGAGAAGTAGGTACCTCAAACTCCTACAAGTATTGTTATAAAATATACCAAGTCAAGTAGACCCCCTGAACAATACTCTCCTTCATTGTATTATTTATTGTTGATTGATTCTCGTGAACTAAAATGTTATGAAGAGGAAATGTAGGTAGACACTAAAAAGAAGTGGGAGAAAGGTATGAAAGAGGAAATGGATTCCTTAGTAAATAACCATACTTGGGACTTGGTTCAGTTGCTTGTAGGAAAAATAGCATTGTAGAATAAATGGGTTTATAAGTTGAAGGAAGAAGATGGAGGAAAAAAGTGGTACAAAGATAGACTTGTTGTAAAGGGGTTTGCACAAAAGAAAGGTATAGATTTTGATGAAATATGTTCTCATGTTGTTAATATGACTTCAATTAGTACTATTTTAAGTCTTGTGGAAGTAGGATATTTTCATCTTGAACAGTTAGATGTAAAAACATCTTTTCTCCATGGGGATTTGGAGGAAGAGATTTATATGTAGCAGCCACAGGGGTATGAGGTCAAAGGGAAGGAAAATTTGGTATGTAGGTTGAATAAGATATTGTATGGCCTAAAGAAAGCTCCAAGGTAGTGGTATTTGAAGTTTGGCAAGTTTATGACATAACAAGGTTATAGCAGATGTCATTCTTATCACCGTTTTTATTTTAAAAGGCTAGAAAATGGCAGCTATATTATCTTGCTATTGTATGTAGATGACATGCTTGTTGTAGGTTCTTATATGCAGATATAAATGTGCTCAAGAAGACATTTTCTAATTCATTTGCGATGAAGGATTTGGGTGCTGCAAAGAAAATCCTTGGTATGAGAATAACAAGAGACAAGAAAAATAAAAAATTGACATTGTCTCAGGTTGAGTACATAGAGAAGGTGTTGGAGAGGTTTAGAATGCAGAGTGAAAAACTAGCTAGTATACCTTTGGCCAACCATTTCAAATTAACCAAGGAAATGTGTCCCAAGACATAGGAGGAGATAGAATACATGTCCAAGGTCCCTTATTCATCAGTAGTTGGTAGCTTGATGTATGCGATGGTTTGCACAAGACCAGATATTTTACATGCAATGGGAGTTGCGAGCAGGTATATGAACAATCTAGGTAAAGAAAATTGGGAGGACATAAAGTGCATTCTCAGTTATTTGAGAGGTAATGCTACTCATGCATTATGTTTTGGAGGTTTAGACATTGTTCTACAGAGATAAGTTCATTCAAATATGGTAGATGATAAAAATAGCAGGAGGAGCATTACAGGGCATGTTTTTATAGTAGGTGGAACAAAAATAAGTTGGATTTTGAAACTGCAAAAGGTTGCTGCTACAGAGGCTAGTAAAGAAATGATTTGGTTGCAGAGGTTTATGGAGGAATTGGGAATGAAGCAAGAGAATAGCATGTTGTACTGTGACAGTGAGAGTTTCATTCATATTGCAAATAAATCATTCTTCCATTCAAATACTAAGCATATACAACTCAAGTACCATTTCATACAATCTGTCTTGGAAGAGGAACATTTGATGTTGGAAAAGATATATACTAGCCAAAATCTTGTAGACATGTTAACAAAGGGAGTAACCAGAAAAAAACTGAGTTCTTGCTCAATTTTAGTTGGTCTTCAAGCATGAAGGTGAAGATGATAAATTTTCCATGTCAAAGGTGGAGTATATTCCAGTAGGTACAACAATAGTGGATTTATTTTGATCAGTCTCCAAGTGGGAGATTGTTGGTTGTGGATCTTGATTATCTTCTTGATTCAGAGGTTTCTTTCAGCCATGCTTGGACCCCATTCCTTAAATGGGGGCTGTGGGGGGATTCCCACCCCACAACTATCACCAGGGAGGTCTGGGGCAGCGACGAAAATATTTTTAGCCCCCTCGGCAGGGAATTCAGGGGTAGCGCCCCCGAAGTGAAATATTGGGGAAATTTTCCTTGTAAAAAATTGTGATTTCATATTCAATTTGGACCATTCATTATAAGGTCGCAGATCTGATGGTACAAGTTATTTTTAGGGTTTTTTTTACCTAGAAGGAAACCATCTCTTATGAGGGAATTGTATTGCAGCTGTGCATTGTCATGAATATTGTATTCTTAGAGATGATACTATGAGAGAAAGAAGAGGAAGTTACATTGGGTGTGTTGTAGGTTATAACCCTTCATTTTGTTGGATGATAAAAAGAAAGGACCTGGAAATTTCTCTGGTGCATGTATCCCACACTGGGTAAACCATGTATATCCATGTCTCTATTGTATTGTGTATCTTTTCTATTTTATTTATGCATTTGTTTTATTTTATTTCTCCGTGATCCTGTTTTTATAACAAGATTTTATAGCGTTAATTTCCACCTTTGAAGCATCGACAACCCTATTCTATTTATATATTATTATTCCCAATACCTCCTTGAGACCTTCCAAAAAACCTCTTTTTGGAATATTTATGCGCCTGAGATTAAGGAATATTGTGTGTATGAAACTATCTATATTGTCTAGGTGCATATGTGTACATGACTATGATTACTAGAATAATGTGTATATGCCAAAAAATCTCAACAACGAGAGAAAAAGGAAATAAAAACTCTCAAGTGAAATTGAAGAAAGACTCAAATGATTATAATCTATCAATCTAAGTACAAATGATAGTTTTAAATAAAAGAAAAACACTTCAATAAATCAAACAAAGATATAAACCCATAAATAGGCCCACTGTGGAGAAAGATCCCCAGTATGGTCGTTAGTTCTACTTTCAGGGAAAATCACCTATAGTAGTGGGCTATATTGCAGCATACCAATGACTGTATAGAAATTAATTCCCAAAAATAACATGCAACAAAGACATAATAATTGATTTCAAAATAAATAACTAGCTATTGGGAGGAAGAGAAAGATTGACTCGCCCAAAGTCCTATGGTTTATGTCATTCCCGATCGCCATAGCCTCCTCATTCTTTTTCGACAACTTCTTTGCAAACTACAAGAACCTTGAAGATGAAAGACTATATAGAGAGGTAGTTATACTAACAACCACATGTTCGTCTAATGAAATATAGTAGTAATATCTCAACAAATAGTATTGTACAAAATATATATGAAAAGTTTGCAAAAAATATGTTACAAACACAACATATTTCGAAGGAAAGAGTTTCTATATTTATTCAATAGTTAAGGTGGTTACGAATTTATAAGTATCATGAGCGACACTGCCCTATCGAGAGATATCCTAGGTTTCTCCACCCTTGCTCATGTTATACGAGATGGTATTGACTCCAGATCCACCACAAACTCAAAGATAATATAAGGGAAAAATCTTGGTAGGATAAATTGGTGATCAGAAAGAGGATAAAAATGAGGGTTTCCAGGTTAAATCAAAAGAAATAGGTATGTATAAGAGTTTACAAACTTGACACGGTTATCCAAATAGAGGTTTTCTTAATGTGTGCAAAGAACCATTACTTGTAATTACCTTTCTCCATGGAAAAATGTTCCTTTTTTGTAGTCTCTAGTTGGTTAGAGATGGTTGAGTACGAGTAAAAAGAGTTAGGAAACTAACCAAACCCGTAAATCAACATTTCATTAAGCATAAATATGTTTTATAATCATTTTATGACATGTACATGACTATCCCTTGAGTCGCCCGTGTATACATGAGTTCCATAACTGTGAGGGCATGTACATCTTCCAAAAAGAGTTTTTTTGGAAGGTCTCAAGGAGGTATGGGGAATAATATTACGTAAATAGGATAGGGATTAGGGAAATAAGTTTTTCAATGCTTCAAAGGTGGAAATTGATGTTATAATAGTATAATGCCAATCTAATGCAAGAAATAATGTTTGGAGTGGTTGAGAAAGAAACTATGGAAATACCATCCAAAACATTTATTGGCCTAGATGATTTTACCACAAACTCCTTTCAATATTGTTAGTCAATGGTTGGTAAGGATGTATGGAGAGTGTTCACAGAATGCACAACTTATAAATATATCCAATAGGCCTTGAAATATAATTTCCTCACCCTCTTTCCAAAGGAATATTAGGAAAACACGGATAAATTCTAGCCAATATCTTTATGTAATGTGATATACAAGATGACAAAAAAAGTCATAGCCAACAATGTGAATATCATCATGTCCTAGATCACCTCATCAAATTAGGGGAGCTATATTGAAGTGAAAAAAATCTTATATGGCATCATAGTATCTCACAAAATGATTCACTCTCTCAAGACCAACAAGAAACCGAGCTTGATGACCAAACTTGCTTTGTCCAGGGAATTTGATCACTTAAACTAGAGGAAAAAGGAAAACAATTTGATCCTTCTTATCCCTTCAATCCATTCAAAGGAATAAGGCAAGAAGAACCTCTTTCTCCCTTATTGTTAATCCTTATTACAAAATTCTTCGGAAAAAGAATAGGGAACTCAATGAGGAAAGGAAATATTAGAGGCCCCCAATTACATCTCAATGCTAACTCTTTGTCACATGTAAAATTTGTAGATGATACAATTATTCTTATTTATCCATAACCAAGGAAGCCAAGAATCTTAAAGGTACATTAGAAACATTTCTGGACTATCATAAATCACTAAAAAAAAATCATATTTTTCTTTTTAAATACTTCAATGAACATTCAAAGAAACATTTCTAGAATATTGGGTTTTCAAATAGGTTCTCTTCCATCTAAATATTTGGGTGCCCCGTTGGTGGATAATGCATTTAGAAACTCCTCCTCGGAATATATTGCATATAAGATAGAGCTAACACTCAACAATTGGACCTTTATATTTCTCTCTTTGCTTGAGAAAATCCTTCTCATCAAATCAATGTTTCAATTTATGCATGTTTACCTTTCCTTTGTGCTAGTAGCTCCAACTAAAATTATAAATGCTATTAAGGTATTTAAATATACTTTATGAGGGGAGGGATGAAAAAAGAAAATAAATGGGTCCTAGTTGTATGGGGTAAATGTTTTACACCTAAGTTCTCACGTGATTTAGTAATTCAAGAAATGTAAGCCATGGGCAAGGCTTTGGCAATAAATATATGGTGGAGGTGGGTTAAATGAAAATACGAATTATGAGGAAAGATTTGGAGGAACATATGATTTAGAAGTAAGGGATAAGAATTTGATTATAATGGATGAAATCTAGCTAGGATTTATAATCTAGAACAACACACAACAAAAATAGCATAATGCAAGAAAACAAATTTTGAAAGTCCAATTTGGGGATATTTCACTCTTATGGGAGGAATTTTGGCAAAAAAATCCCAAATTAACTTAGCTAGCCTCCCTAGAGGAGGTTAAACTTATATTTTAGTCTCCAAATTAGATTCTAATTACTTATTACTAGGAGGATAGATCATTACATGATCTCAAACACTAGTAAAAATGGAAATTTTGGGAGACTTGGAAAATAATATTATTGGAAGAAGGGAGATGATATATGGAGGTTGATCTAGCAAATAAAATTATTTCATTCAAATATAGATTATAGATATTAATATATGGATTCTAGGGTGGTGGAATAAGAAAAAAATAAAAGAAAAGAAAAGAAAGAAAGAATATATCATAGAGGTGAAGCATAGTGTTAAGAACCAAACAATAATATAGCATAGAAAAACCTCAGGAAAAGTACTCAACGCCTTGAAAAAGAGATAATTTCAGATAATAAGCCTCTTCGAGGGGGCAACCTCCTTTTACCCCACTTAAATGTTCAAGTACAAGATGATTCAAAATGAAAATGTCTCCTTGGTATATATA
>JASDQU010309245.1:135473-155157 GCA_032191745.1 Picea mariana
TCCTTGTGTCCACATCATGAATTTCATTGGATGCATTTTCACTTTCAGGTGTCTTCTCTGTTACGAAATTTTTCAATACTTCCATGATCTCCCCTTTTAAACCATCTATCTTAGTATCCAACTCAGCTTTCATTGAATCCATCAACTTAGCTTCCATTGAATCCATCTTGGCTTTCATTGAATCCCTCATCTCTTGTAGTTCATCTTTGGTTACTGTCTTCTTTTGTAAATCATTTATGTCCCTACGCATTTCTTCACCTTCATCAAGAGTCCAATTAGGATTTTCTGGAGGCTTATTTGGTGTAGGAGGTCCCTTTTTGGGTGGCATGTTGGCCAAATATCACTTTTGAGTCTTGATTTTGAGGTGTTTCTGCTAGACAATATTTATTCTATTATATCTCCCACGTTTCGGCCCTTCTGGGTATGAAACTTTCCTTTAGGTAGTTATCTGATATTTCTTCTCTGCAATGCCACAGGTCTGATCAAAATTGGATGTTCCAAGTGGAATTTACGGTAACTTCCTCACCACTTGCCGATTTTTGGCCTTTCCAGGAGATCTCACTTGTATAGTGTGCCCCGCACACAATAATTGCTATCAAATTATGAAACTCGCACTCAAAGTACTACCGACTGTCCACGATCCAATGCAACCAGTCCAACTCAATTTGGATACTCCAGCAAGAAGTTATGCTTGTTTTACCTAGAACACCTTCTTGAGACTAGTCAATGGGGCTAGTCAGATACCCTATCTTACACATGGTGTATCTACAAATTTAAGATGACCTAGATGCTGCAATTTTTTTCACAGATAAAATACTAATTTTTGTAAATTTTCTCCGGAGTTCAGGGTCTGAAACGTTACAGAAAATTTTTTATAGCAAAAATTCTACAATGACTCCTTTCAGGATGATTCCAGAACCCTATCTTGTACCGGCTGTATCTCCTAAATTATAAGGCCTCAGGAGCTTAATTTTTAACACAACGTACCTTGATCCGTGTTCTAAAAACCCTTTAAGCCGTTCCTCCTGAAACGTTGTATAAAAACAGTTATAGCGAAAATTCCACGGTGTCTCAGATGTAGCAGAGAAACCCCAAGACCTTGAGCTCTGATAACATATGTTAAGAACCAAACAATAATATAGCATAGAAAAACCTCAGGAAAAGTACTCAACGCCTTGAAAAAGAGATAATTTCAGATAATAAGCCTCTTCGAGGGGGAAACCTCCTTTTACCCCACTTAAATGTTCAAGTACAAGATGATTCAAAATGAAAATGTCTCCTTGGTATATATAGGAGACTAGGAGGTTTTAATGGCCTAAAGCCGACATAAATAAAATAACATTACTAATCTAAATCACAACTAATGGCCTAAAGCCGACATAAATAAAATAACATTACTAATCTAATATGCCCCAATTAAGTGGTAATGAGCCAATATTAGGGCTTAACACATAGTGAGTTGGACAATCCTAATATATAGAAAACAATATGGAATCCAATAATATGATTTAAAATATCCACCTTTCTTTGGTAAGTGGAGAGAAGAAAAGATCCCACTATGAATAAATTGTTATCAATGAGCATCTCTTCAACTCAGGAGTCTCAAATTTTATGTGACCAATGTGCTAAAACCTTGAAAAACTCTGATCAATGTAGGAATGATATTTTGACGACCTTCGAGTCTCATTCCTTTTGAAAATCAAATTCTCAATATAATTTAGAAACTATTTCTAGGATTTATTTTTTGAACAATATGGAAGGAATGCAATGGAATAATATTGAAAAACAAGAATAGAAGTAGTGAATACCTATGGAGAGACTTACAAAGAAATAACAAGGATTCAATTAAAGGTAAAAAATGGAAAAAGTGAAAGGAAAAATAACAAATTTGAGAAAAATAAAAAATAATAACCAAGAACAGAGCAACAACAGGATTTTATTCTGGAAAACCCAAACTGGTAAAAAAAGCTAATAGATCTATTAGTTTTTCGACCAATATGAACAATCTCCTAGCCCACTCCAAGTAATCCTTCAACACTCATGTCTTGGCACATTAAAATAGAGTATCAAAAACCTTTTAAAGGATTTCACAAAATGCAACCAATGGGATCTAAAACCACGGGCCACCAATACCATGTGTCTGAAACCACTATCATTGACCTAAAAACTTTGAATATTTCATCGATTCAAGTTTATCCTAACATTCCCCTCTTATGCCACATCCTTGGTGATTTTTTTAACCCATACAAGGACTTTTTCAGCTTGCATACCATCTCTTTCTTTCCCTTCACAACAAAGTCTTCTGGATACTTCATGCATATTTCTTCTTCCAGATCCCCATGTAGGAATGTTGTCTTCACATACATATTTTCTACTTCAAAATAAAAATCAGCACTAATAGATAAAATAACTATAATACAATTTATCTTGGCAATAGGAGAAAAAATTTCACCAAAGTCAATTCCCTCTACCAGGGAATAACCTTTTGCTACTAACTAAGATTTGTATTTCTCCACTTTACCTTTTGCATTCAACTTCTTCTTAAACACTCATTTTCATCCAATGATATTTCTTCCAATCAACAACTCCACTATATCCCAAGCCTCATTCTTGTCCAAGGATGTCATTTCTTCAACCATGGAATTTTCCATACTTTTCCATCCTCTAAATCCATTTCCTCCCTAATATTTATAGGATCATCATCAATAATAAACAAAGAAAAATTTGAATAGAAAATGAGTGTAGTATACCTTTTTGGTTTCCTTCTCTCCCAAACCAATATTATCAATGCTGGAGTATGAGGATCTTCTTCTTCTGATTCTTTTTCTTCTGTAGATTTTGATTCATTATCCTTCAACTCAAGCTCTATTTTCTTATGTTCTTCCTCCCTTGGTAGGACTTCTTGTTTGAAAACATCTTTGATTTCTCTGAATACCAAATCTCTGCTATACACTACCTTTTTAGTTTTTGGGTTCCAAAGATTATAACCTTTTCAGAACATATTTATACCCAATAATGATACACTTTTCAACATTTTTATCTAGGATTACTCATGTTTTCCTTTAGAACGTGAACATAGGAATCATAGCCAAATACCCTTAGATGTGTAAGAGATAATTTCTTACCAGTCCATACCTTCTGTTGAGTCTTTTCATCCAACAATTATGAGGGTGATCGATTGGCCAATTAACATGTAATACCTACTTTCTCTACCTAGAATTCCTTTCCTAACCCAACACCACTAAGCATGCTCCTTTCTTTTTCCATCAGCATCCCATTCATTCTTTTTACAAATCCATTTTTCTAAGCTGTGTATGGAGTATTTTTATACCTTTCTATACTGCACTTCCTACAGAATTATTCGAATTCATCTCCACAAAATTCTCCACCATTATTCGTCCTTAACACCTTAATTATCTTCTTTGTCTAATTCTCCATAAGAGCCTTAAATTCTTTGAATTTGTGAAAGACTTCATATTTTTTATAGAGGAAATGAATCCATGTGTTCCTCGAGAAGTAATCTATAAACAAGACATAGTACACATATTTTACCAGTGATGGGTCTGACATAGGTCCAAACACAAAATTGTGCACCAATTATAAAATTCCCTCTTCCTGTGTTGCACGAGAGGGGAATATTACCCAATTTTTCTTCCCATATACACAATTTTCATATAAATAAAAATCAAGAGAGAATTTAGACATACCTTCAACCATACCTTTATCATGTAGTATTTGAAGGCCTTTGTCTTTGATATGTCCTAGTCTTTGACGCGACATCATAGTATTTTCTCTAGAGATTGTAGGATTTTTTTCTTCTTTAGCTCCAATATCAGGAACAATGGAATGGTTGCACCCATCACTAATAGTTCTTTGTAGAAGCATATACAAGGTTCCAATCTGAACTCCCTTCAACAACACCATATACCTCGAACCATCCTGCAGGTTTCTTTTTCAAACACTATTTTCATCCTTGCATCATCCATTTTGATTACAAAAATCAATTTTTTGGTCAACCATGGGATGTGAAGAATACCAGAGAGTGTTCCAATCCTTCCATCCATGAACTTTAACTTGAATTTTCCTCATCCTATGATTTTGGATATCGAGTCATCACCTAGGAAAACATCACCTTCATCATACCTTTCATATTCACAAAACCACTCCCAATGAGGAGTCATCTGAAATGATACACTTGAGTCAATCAACCATGCCTCATGATCTACATTTTTTCTTGAATAATCCAAGTGCACATCCCCTCCTTCGTGAACAGATCTTTTTGCTTATGTAGAAGAAGCATATTTAGATCCCTTATGACGACGCTAGGAATAACAAAAATAATTTACTGTACCCTTGGATTCCTATTTTACTTTGTCAACCCAAGGTTTGTACAAACTTAATAGGTGCTATGCACTATGTATGTATTATGAATTTGTTGGTAGAAAAGGTCTGAAACTGATCAAAGGATGAAAATGTGTAGGAAAATAAAATGACATAAAGCAGCTCTGAACTATTGTTTGAAGGAAACAAACCAATCTGAAGGTACAACTAATATAGATTGCATGTAAATAAATTATGTTAACTGCATTAAAAAATACTAAATCAAGAAGATTAAACTGAAGGAAAGAAGATGAATTCAATATAATCTATGACCAGAAACTTGTAATAGAATTAAAGATACACTAATGCATGAATAAAACAAGATAATTGTCTAACCCTTTGATCAATATCATTCAAATGTATTTTTATTTTTTATTGATACTTTCATGAAAATAATTTTAAGCTAAGTCAAAATATGAAGCTGAAACAAATCTGCAAGAGATTTCTACAAGAACTGTGCAATTCTACAAGAATTGTACAAATTCTACATGAAACTCCTACATGAAGCAAAATGAGGTTCAAAAAGGTCGAGTAAGTCTTTAAAAGAATGAACAAAGCTATATTATCAATAAATGGAGTGAATATGAGGTTCTTGGTCTTGGTAGGCACATAAGAGTGATTCAAAAGGATACTGAACATTTTTACAGGATGTATGTTGTAGCTAGCTAGTTAGTGATAATCTTAACAGAAAATGGGATTAATCATGCAAAGATATATTAAACATCAAAAGAGAGTAAAATACTATCTAACATGCATGAAAAATACAGAAATTGTAACAGGGTCCTTGAGCTCTCTTAGATGGGCCCTACCTAAGAAGCACAAGGGGCCTAAAAGGAAATTTAATGGACCAAAAGAAAAACCATATTTATTTCATAAATATCAGTAATACATCAAGAGAAGGAATGCTCTGAGTTTTCAACAAAAGTATTCACAAAGTCTCCATACAATACATTCTCCAAAAATTCTCTATATCCCCACTCCTATACTAGAGGTCAATATATAGCTAGAGAGTTCGGCCTCCCTTTCCAAATCAAGGAAAGAAATGAGTAAATGAGAGATCTTGGCCCTTTACACCTATATATTCATCTCATGTTAATCAGAAGTGGTCATTAATGCACAATAAGCACTCTTGGAGGTAGGTAGGGACAATTTCCCTTGATATTCTTTTGGTAGCTCCTTGAGGGAGATAAAATCCCTTATTTCTAGGTTGTTGTCACCCCTGACTCCTGTAGTTTGACCTAATTGGTGGAATACACATTTTTTGACAAAAATATTGTAGAAAAAATGTACATTATACAAAAAGATCCACCTCAACATACATTCATTAAGCAACATGAAAAATATCATGACTTACTATTAAATATGGTCAAAAGAAAATATTAATTCATTTTATGGTGGAAAAATCTACCAAAGATGAGTCTTTGYAATGGACAATAATGGGGCTCATCATCAATCCCCAAATGAATTTTTACACAACCTTTGTGCAACCAAAATTTTTCTTTTTGTCCTTACTATTGTTGTTGTWGTTGTGTACCTTGATGCTTTTCAATAAGATGTTGTTGTTTAACATTTTCATCTTTTTCAACACTGTGATGCTACTCAACAAAATTCTGTTTTTCACCACCCTGTTGTTGCTTATTGAATTCCTGCCTCATATCTCAGACCACATATCTAGGTATAGATTGTTGCTCATGGTATCCTTTATTCTTTACAATGCTGACCCATTCTTATTCTTCCTTTTCTGAGTTGAGATAAGCCATAGGTGCTACAGGGAGAAGGAGTGGAGGGCTCATCATTAACCCAATCGATTTAGTCTTCATTTTTCTTAAATTTTCTTTGTACTAGGGTCTCCTTAGGAGGAAACATTGCAAGGTATTTGGGGAGTGATTTTTTCTAATCTAAAAACCATGAGGCACAAAGTGCCACCTCCTATGGAAGGCCTCTGCTTCTTATTCTCCCAATAATCTGAGTGAGTCATCAATATGGGTTATTTCCTCCCTTTGTTTGGTTGTCCATCCTGGAGCTACATCCTCATCCAAAGAGAGGCTCTGATGATTGTTTATGATATCTCTAGGCCTTACGGCCTCATCTCTAATCCATAAGGGTGTTTTCTATTTTGACTTTTTTGGCATGGTGATTTTCCTAGGTTCTTCTCCCTTTTTCTTTTCCTCTTCATTCATAGTTACCTAAAACTCTTCAAATGTTTTTTGATCCATGTTTATGAAAACTTCCCACAAAATCATGTGCCTTAAACTCCTAAGGGAATGTGAAACTATCAGCTTGATGAGTCCATGATGTGCTAAGAATTATTTTTTTCCTCTTTGTACTTTTAGGCTCATCTCTATTATGGGATTTTCCCGCGTGACTTTGGGTCATGTCACAACAAATATTGACCATATAAAAGACACAACCCTAACCCATATACAAAAATTGTAAATAAATAACTACTTTAAGGAGAGAGAGAAGCCTCAGACCTTGTATCCTTACATTTTGTGTTTTTCCACACTCTCGACCCTGGTACTTCTCTTGACTCCTTCTTGAGTTAACCTACAAAAGAAGATCAAGAAAGTGTTGCAACAATGTAGTTACAACACAAAATCATATAAGTAACTGATAGACAAATTCAAATATGGAGACTAATTAGAGATACATAAACACATTGAATCAATACCACACAAGAATGGGGAAAATAAAACTCTTTATTAGCAACAGTAAAATAAGTGGTTACAACCTGACTCCAACCGCTAACACTGCCTCGAAGCCAAATGCCCAGGTTCCTCCAAAAGGCCCTTCAAGCATCACTCAAAAAGATTTCCCTTCCTTGGATGACCCAATAAGGATAGGAACACACTTTATGGCCATATAATGAAAAGGAAGGAAAGTTGGAACAATGTTTAAAGGTTACAAGGATTCTACTCAAAGGATGAAGGGGAATAGGGAGACTTGCAGTTTCTTTAGTAAAACTTTGCACCTAGGTTGTCCTCTTCATCCATGTCCCCAAACATTCCTTTATAACATCCTCAAGAAGCTAAGGAGGTTGAATTTCATTTGGTATGGGATCATGGAGGTTGGGAACGAGCCTAGCCAAAAACCCCACTGAAAATGTGGAATTATTTTATTTTTCACATTTTTTGAGGGCATTCATGGGTTGTACACTAGAAAGGAACAAATTTTCGCATGTTTCACCAAGGTGACCTATGGATATAAGAAAAAGAATTCTTTTTTAAGTGAATTTGATTAGGGAACTTCATATTTAATCTTGCAATTCAGGGACAAGGACTAATTCATCTCACAATGCAAATGGTGTGGAAAATTGTGGTATAACAGATTCCCCTTAATGTGTGAGGTCAAAAGGGAAATGGATGACTGAAATACATTGTAACTTTGAGAGGCAAGGATGCATTGAAGTAGATCCTAATGAAGGTTCCCAAACAACTGATCCAAGAACAAAGATCGTCAACAACGATCAAGTAAGAGTATTTTCTTCCCAAATTGGGCATACCCATGCTTAGGAGTGATGTAAGCATGGCCTCCAAATCAAGTACAATGTGGATCCATGGAATATAGATGAAAGTATGACTGATGTCCATGGCCATGAAAAATACACAATGGATCCATGTGATATATATGAAGTATCAAGCATGGCCATGAGGAATACACAATGGATCCATGCGAAAGTAGATCATATCCATGAATAGATACACAATGGAGCTTTGTCTCAAAATTAAAACCAGAGGATATTTGGGACCAATGGAGTGAAAAAAATGATCCTCTACAAGTACCAATGTTTTTGGGGTGGTACAATATATGTCAGGTAAGAGCAAAAAATATTTTATGCTTGTACTTCACCCGAAGTATTCAAAACAATCTAGCATGGTACAAATATACATTATGTGAATAAATGTATTGGTGTCAAACATAGTGAATAAATGTGTTGGTTTCAAACAAGAGAAGGAAATTATGGCCTATAAAAACCAAGCAATTATCTAGAAATTATACAAGGCCATTCTGAAAGTCCCCATAATAGTAGAAGCTACTATGGAAGAAAAAGTGGTGAATATTAGTGAATTCATCAAAGTCTTCCACTCGCATATAGAATACCTACAATTGTGTAGTGTTCCAGGCGCGCCACCAAAACTAAGAGAAGGTAGGGAGAGAATGACGAAGACAATAGTTGCCAACATTAAGAAGGTGGAATAATAGTGAGCCAAAATCTATGAAGAGAGTGCATAGATATGTACAGACTTAGTGGAATATCCCAATATGAAGGTTGTGGAGGCCAAGTTAAGAGAAGCATAGGAAAAGGAACAACAAGCTTCAAAGAAAATAACTACCCTTCCACTAGTTCAATGTATGACAGCCATTTTGGCTTAGAGGCAGTCATACTTAGAAGTGGAGAATATGAGGGATCAATAGAACATACTTCAAAAACATTTAGTACAACTATAGGAAGAAGCATTAAGGATAATAGGTGAATTATCCACTGCATAGGGAAAAGTAAAACAGGTAGCTCGAGAAGAAGAAGAGAAACTAACATCCTTGACTATGCAGGGGCCTGAAGAGATTGAAAAAACAGAGGTAGCGATACTCAAAGAAGTGGAGGTAGCTAAGGAAGCCTCCCAAAAGTTTCTTGAGGCATGGAGGAGTAGGTAGCATTCTTGAGTGGCTCGAGACCAGCCACAATTGAATCTTAGGGTCATGTTGGATAGGAAGTATTTTGACAAAAAAAAAACTGTAGAAGAAGTGTGCAGAAGAAGAGGTAATACTAGGGAGCGCACAGATAAGGTGCATCCAGGAGGACAATGTGCAGACAGAGGAATAAAGAAGATAATAAATATAGATAAGGAAGTGGAAAAAATGAA
The DNA here is from genome assembly GCA_032191745.1 of Picea mariana. NCBI lineage: Eukaryota > Viridiplantae > Streptophyta > Pinopsida > Pinales > Pinaceae > Picea > Picea mariana. The sequence goes on from JASDQU010309245.1 coordinate 144,716, forward strand.
AGGGTGAAATCTCAACGTTCTAAAGATGTAAGTACGTGCAAAAGTAGGAAGAACATAAGAAAAACAACATGCAGATGGAAAAGCAGGAGAAAGACGCCCAAACAATCAGTCAACTGGAGTAGTCATAAATTGTCATAAGGGTTTTGGGATGAAAAAAATAGGGTTTTAAGCCCTAGTTTCAATCTATAAATATGTTATGGTTGGGAGAATAAGGGTTCCTTCTCAGTTCCTCATTCCTTCTTAGTTATGTGTTCCTCTTTGTTCCTGGTGGATGAATCGATGTCTGAATGTAAGAGATGATGCAGAGAGAGAGAGAGAGAGAGAGGCTTGCACTGCAGACAAGATAGGCTAAGAGAAGAGAAATATAACCATGATGTAGTATGGCTACGCAATATACCAACCTATGACATATGCCAAACAAGAGAAGGAAATATGACACTAATGTCACATTATTTGTATACTTTTATAATATTAGGTATCTAATCGAGCATACGCCACACATTTTAGGAGAGACAATGGAGACATACAAAGAAATTGCGTGATTCAAAGAAGGTATGCATCACATGTATGTGCAGGAAAAGAAGGATCTGACGCACCAGTGGTTGCCAACCAAATATAGGTTGACATTATAGGATGTATGCCTGATTGTGAATGATTGGGAAGATGGGTGGAAAACCCCTATAGAGGAAATAGGGCACCTGGAAGTCGAAGAAGAGAAGGATAAGAGTGATGGAGAACCATATGAGGATTAAGAATAGGGAAACAATCATAACAATGGTGCAGGAGATGTACTACTTGGCCGATCAACAACAAAAATTCAGCAGATAGTTCTAACAACAGGTGCAAAACGGAAGGATAAGGGGAAAGAACCAACAAGACGAGTGCGCAAGAATACTAAAGTGAACAGAGAAAATCCAATATATACTTTGACCAATGATGATATGGAACACATAGGATACCAAGTATGGTATGTAGTGGAATAAATCATTGAGCAATCAATCAGGAAGAAAGAAGAGAAGAAGTAGAGAGTACAGGATCAGTTGGAAGTACTCCAACGGCTCTTGCAAATAGCTAGCATAAAAAAGAGCATAGGATAGAGGAAGGGCCATTCATAATTCCAGAGAAGGAAGTAGAGAGTGTGCATCAGGTCTTGACCAAGTTAGAAGTCGGGCATAGAACACTCCAAATTGAGACAGGAGCACTTGAATTTCCAACGTCCGAATTAAGAGAACAGGTGAATGAGCTAGGACACCTGAACATGGTGGTATCGAGGATGTCAATACAAAGACTATAAGAGTTGAAAATAGGATTGGTGTAAGAGATTAAGAGTTGTGTATATGAATCACACCAAGAGATAATGATAATAATGGATGAAAGGGCTCAATTCTAGCAATAGTATGATTTTGTGATCCAACAAAAGAAGGAAGTTGAAGTCTGAGTGGAGGAAGTAATGAAGGAACAAATTTAGGTCGACAGAAGGGTAAATAAATTTCTCAAAGAAAAGGATGAAGCTGAAATTATAGCATAGAAAAACCAAGCAGTTGTCCAGAAATTATACAAGGCCATTGTTGGCACAAGGGCAAACTCAGGGTTCAAAGCTACAACAGTGCACCAACAAAACCCTAAATATCGACCCTTTCAGCAACACCTACGAAGCAGATGAAGTCTCACCCGAGGTAGAGGCAGGGGTGGTTGTAGGACTCCAGTGTCTGCAACCTTAGCTAGGACATATCTATGACTATAACACCTTAACAGGGCACTTAGCAGTTATAGTTCATCAATATCCAGTCTTATTTTACAGCACAGTTAAACCCTAATTACAAAGCATTGTAGTATTTAACCAGATCTACTATATTCAAGCACTAAGCACATTCACATAGGCCAGATCTAATATTCATCCATACTATTAAGCACATAGCATTAACATATCTATCTACCATTCGTCTATATCGAAGCACTAAGAAAATTAACATACAAACACATCAATACATCACACAAAGCAGAGAAACACAGCATGCACGTGGTTCACCCCCACCCTGAGGCTACGTCCACCAAGTCTTCATCTTCTTTATTAGCTTCTTCAATCAGTTACATGCACAGAGCCATAAAAACCCTACTCTGCAGAGGATAGGAGATATGTGCACCTTGCTAGATCCTCCTTCCCCAGGCTAGGTTACAACACTAAGCCTCTTCTCAATCTCTTACACTCACTTTCAATGAGCTCTGCAAGCCTCATACAGTATGCACAAAATCAATCTCTACTCAGCACTTAGCACTTTCGATCACATAGATCGAACTTGCAGGTCTCAACTTACTTCACCTAGCTACTTATTTATACATTAATAAATAGGCCTAAGCATGGGTAAACCCATGGGCCAACATCCACATACCCATTACATAATCCCAAATCCCAAAAAGGGCCCTAAAAGGGGACAAGATCCTGTGATATCCACTTCGTCTTGTGCTTCACCTTCGAAATTCTATTGAAGTCCCAAAAATAGGTCAAACCTGACCAAGGATCCTCAAAACTTAGTCAAGGGCCAACATGCCCCCAACACTCACTTGTGACTCATCCCAAGTCACTCTGATCTGGGTAGCTTAGTTTCAAAATCCTCAAGCTTGGCTCGAGCTGCTTTGAATTTTTGTTGTGCCACGACCTCCTGTTCAACGAAATATTGTATGATTGCTTCATTGACAGGTCCCTCTAGGCGTTGTTCAACTGTAGTAATGAATTGCTTTAGTTCTACTCCTCGGCCTTCGATCTCTATGAACAATTGGTAAGCCTCATCCTGTACAGGTTGGAGCCTCTAAGTCACTTCCATGACTTTTCTCTGAATGGTTTGGAATTGTTGCTAGGTAGTGCACTGCTCTTGGGATCGCTTCATCCTTTCAATAGTTGACAGGGGCTTCAACTGTACCTGCATTGTTTCTTCTTGATACTTTGCCTCTTGGAGTTGTGACTCTAGTGTCTTCAGTTATGGATTCTTAGTGAGTCACTCATACATCTGGGCACTGCGATCACTCAATTTCTTACATTCCATGGTGAGGCCCTTGATTCTTTAAACAACGCTTCGGATAGTTGCTTCTCTTTGATCCCTTACATCGTGCGGAGTGTCAAGCACTATGCGACGCTCTCAGTCTTCTATTCGTTGTTGTAGCTTCTGGATAGCTTATGTGAGCTTCTCTACTTGATGTGTGACTCGATCTTCTGCCTATGGTTCTAATCCTGTCACAGAGAAAATTTCTCTATAGACTGCTTCTTTCATTTCCAGTTGATCTGGGAGCAACTGTTCCTTTTCTTTTTGAATCTGTGCTTTCTCCTTTTCAAACTTCATATGGAGAGAAAAATTCTCCTGCTCTATAAGTCGACATTATTCTACGAGTACTTCTTTCACTTGCTTTAAGGCCTGGGTGGCTTGTTCAGTTTCTTCTTGTGCACAACGAAGGCGAGCTTCGGTCACATCAGCTAGTTGGCAGAGTTGGGTTGGCTCATCTCCCAACTCTGGTTCTCCCGATGGCAGGGGCACAATGGACATTGCGCGACTAGACTAAAGGGCCTGTTGTACCTATCGGAGTTCGACCTCAATTCTGTCATACATTTCCTCCTTCTTGGCTTCTTGTTTCTCCATTATTTCCTATGAGGCATCGTTTAGGGATGCTATGATGAAGTCAAAATCATCGGTAGTGAGTACAGTCTACATCTTGGTCACGGTGGCTCTGGATTTCTTCTAGGAAAGGTTTTAGGGGAGAAACCTTCCTCTTTTTCATAGGATCGGTCTCATCTCTAGGCAGTGTTACTTCTTCTTGTTTTTATTCAACTTCTTTTCCATTTATCTCTTTTACTTCATCATCACCCCCTCGGTCAGATGATACCAAAGAAGTCTTGCCTGAGGCACTGCTTAAGTCTTGGACCTCTTTGGTCCTCTTCCTTTTATTGGGTCTGGGTGTATCATGTTCTTTGTGCGTGGTCTCTGGGTTGTCAAGGTCAGACATCTCTGCAAGGTCTGTAGGAATAAGGAGGTCTGTCGACCAGTCCTTAGTGATCTCCTCAAGGTCCTCTTCCATGAGCTTGTAGTATAACTAAAGCTCCTCCTTATGGTCGTATGCTCCCGCTGTAATGTAGATGAAGTGTCGATCTATGTGAAACTTTATCAGGGGTCGGAACCTCTGTAGGGTGTTAAGAGTCATGCAAGATTCATCTTCGATGGCTCTCTTCAACTGGAGGTGATATGTGTGAAAAATAGCGTTCGACTGCCATTGTTTGCTCATATCGCTCGAGTATTAGATCATGTTGAACTTTGTAGCAAGTGGCTCGAATGGATCAATATCTGGGAAGGTTGCACCTTCTGGCATTTCCCAAGAAAAAAACACGACGAGGATCAGGAGACAGCTAAAATGGAATTCATAGCCCTGATCTTGTGCTTAGCAGTAGTCTAGTTCAAACTGATTAACTAGGTACTTCACCCAGTTCATTTGTAGACCTTCCATGCACTTCCCTGCAAGGTCAACGACAAAGCCTGTAACCTACATGGGTCGGTTCTTCCTTACTAGATTTCCTACAATTAATTGGCATGCTAGGTGAATTGCGCCATTCTGGATGGAAGCTACCTTATATCCTTGTGTCCCCTTCTCAACATCTTCATATGTATCCTTGATCTTCTGTGCTAGTGCGTGATCTATGGATTTTCCTAGATAGAAGTCCTATGGATTAGGTCCTTGCATACTCAATCATGTGATCCTATGGATCAGCGTCGAATAGACTGTGATACGGAGGCCAAGCCATCAATAGCCGCCATGGTAACATTAAAGTAGTAGATTGACACAATCGTTAACTTCCTGGTGCCTTCCGAAGTGTGGTATTTTCATTATTTTCAATAGGGTGGACTACGTGAGGTTCATCGTCCACGGTTGGGGAATTATCTTTGAATTCTTCCCCTTCATCTTGGTCAAGTATTTGTATGGGGTGAGCATGCTATGGTTCTTGCGATCTCCAAGGTTTAAGTCGATGAAATTCAATGCTGCGATCTTGTCCTGTTGTGCTCTTATTGCACGTATCCCCTTCGGGAGGTACGCAGTAACCATGGTGTACTCAAAATCTCTTGGCACACTATCTTGACTCACCATGTCAGCCAGAGGCGGGATGTAATTAGGAAATATGGTTGGCATCAGCTTCGCATTTTCTAGGTCATCTCTATGCTTGGTTCTCTTCTCTATTGTTGGTTGGGATGGCCTGGATCTGCGAGCAGTCAACGAAGAGGCTTCCACTCCTCTCGTCAATGATGCTTGTATACCCACATAAATTACTCTTTCAGACATTACTCTTTTATTCATGAGGTCAATGAGTACCTCCTCCATAGACTCTTTGACTGCGCTAAGTTCTTCGAACATATGCACTCGTGGTTGAATCTCTTGGGTTTGAAGAGTAACTAGTCAATGCAATGGGATAGATGGTGATAGTGTGATGATCATTGTGTAGAATCAACTAATATATGGGCTCAGATTCATGGTTATCAAAAGTTTTCTCGGTGCAAGGTTCGATAGAATATGTAGATAATGAAGCAATGAATCTCTCCAATGGGCTCAAAGCCTCCATTAACTCAGTTTTGTCTGTTACGACGCGGTCCCAATGATCTGATGGTGAATTGTATGACCATAAATGCCTTCCTACCCTTTCGAGGTGTCAGTCTAATGGTTATAATGTTCTCAATGGATATATTGCTTCACCATGGAGAAGTGCCATGTGACGTTGTTCTGATATCCCGACAAAGTTCTTGTTTTGTAAATTTTCCCTTTGTGAAGTTTCCTCTGGACCCTTCTGTAACTTTTCGATCTTTTCTCTCTTCTTGCTTAGTTTTCTCGCCTTCTTTCCAGTGAGCTTCGTCTCATTATTCCTCTTTCCATTCTAATTCTTGTCTTCTCTTGGCATAGTTACTTCACATTGTTGAGATTCTTTCCTAATATTCAAGGGTAATACTTCTTCTCTATCTAGGATAGGTACTTCAGTCTTCTACAAATATTCTTGTGTTCTTGCAACTTCAACATCCAATTCCCTAGTCCTAAGTAGCTTCGATATGTTCTCATGTTCTTCAATCTGCTGTGTGATCCTCCTAGTCATGAAATCTTTTAATTCTTGTTTTTTCTTCTCTAAGACTTCTTCTTCTTTTGTTTTAGTCTGGTCCTTCTCAATCCAAGGTTTTCCTAGTAACATATTAAATGGAGCATTGTTCTCAATAAATTTAACAACCTAAAAATCTTCCTCTGCCAAAGCTCCATTGGCTTTAATAGATATATGGGTAAGTCTTCCACACAGGGTTATCATTTTTCCTCTAAATAATCCTATTCCTCCCAATGAAGGAAGCATAGCAGGCTCCCCTAAAAGTTCCCAAGTTCTTTCTATCATGATATTCACCTGTGTTTCCTCATCCATAACACAATCAATGTTGAAGTCTCCTATTCTTGTTTCAATGCACTCTTTTTCTTTGAAGATCTTTGATAAGCTGATATGTCAGTGGTCATTCAGGGTTTCTTTCATTTGTAGCAATACTTTCTCTGATTCTTTCTGGGGTTCTACCATAATCTCATTTTATGGATCTTCCTTATGGTTTTCTTGGTTCATATTCATTGTTTCAACCTTAGCAATCATTCTAGGGAAATTCAATACTTCATGGTCCATAGCTCTACAACAAGGACAACTAGATCTTCTACCAGGTCATTCCTTAGCCAGATGTCCAGGTCTTCTGCAAATATAACAAAGGGTTAATCCTCATTTTATTTTAAATGATCCCCAACCTTTCCTGTATTGTGCACTAGGATCATAGTAGCTAACCTACAAAAAATTCTTTCTAGGATCCTGCATCCATTTGTTGGTCCAAACATTCTCTCTATGTATAGGTATAACATATCTTTCACTATTCTTATCAGATCTACTCATATCAAATCTTTTTTCATCTATCAATGCCCTATTTTTCAATCTAGGACAAATCTTATCAAACATACCTAGATCCATACTTTAGAAACAAAAATTTCCACTAATCTTATCTTCAGCAGAACAAAAAGATTCCATATCTAAAACTTTTCACTATTCTTACCTTTATCAGAGCATAGAGCTTGCAGATCTTACCTCTTTAAGAAAAAATTCTCACTTTTACCTTTCTTGGAGCACAAATCTTTCAGATCTTACCTCTTTTCTTCATATCAGACTTCTTTTCTTAGCACAGAGCTTCACAGATTGAGTAGAATACTACGCAGTAGAGCAACAGATCTACGCACAGAGCTTTCACAATTTTCAGGTCGGAACTTCGCACAAATCTTCTTCTTCCTCAATTCCCAGCAATCACAGTTTCAAGTCCTGAAAACGGAACCATTTGTTGGCATAGGGGCAGACCCACGGTTCAACGCTACAACAATGCACCAACAAAACCCTAACTACCGTCCCTTTCAAAAACACCTTCGAATCAGATGAAGTCTCACTCGAGGTAGAGGCAAGGGTGGTTGCAAAACTCCAGTGTGTACAACCTTAGCTGGGACACAGATCTGTGACTGTAGCACCTTAACAGAGAACTTAGCAGTTATAGTTCATCAATATCCAGTCTTAGTTTACAGTGCAGCTAAACCCTAATTACAGAGCATTGAAGTATTTAAGCAGATCTACTATATTCAAGTACTAAGCACATTCACATAGGCCAGATCTAATATTCACCCATACTATTAAGTACATAGCATTAACATATCTATCTACCATTCATCTATATCGAAGAACTAAGAAAATTAACATACAAACAAATCAATATATTGCACAAAGTAGAGAAACACAACATGTACGTGGTTCACCCCCACCCTGGGGCTACGTCCACCAAGCCTTCATCTTATTTATTAGCTTATTCAATCAGTTACATGAACAGAGCCACAAAAACCCTACTCTGCAGAGGACAGGAGATCTATGCACCTCGCTAGATCCTCCTTCCCTGGGCTAGGTTACAACACTAAGCCTCTTCTCAATCTCTTACTCTCACTTTCATTGAGCTCTACAAGCCTCATACATTATGCACAAAAACAATGTCTACTCAACACTTAGCACTTTCGATCACATAAATCGAACTTGTAGGTCTCGACTTACTTCTCCTATCTACTTATTTATACATTACAAAATAGGCCTAAGCATGGGTAAACCCATGGGCCAACATCCCCATACCCATTACATAATCCTAAATCCCTAAAAGGGGCTGAGATCCCATGATCTCCGCTTTGTCTTGTGCTCCACCTTCGACAACCTGTCAAAGTCCCAAAAATAGGTCAAACCTGATCAAGGATCCTCAAAACTTGGTCAAGGGCCAATAGCCATTCCAAAAGTCCTCATAGTAGTAGAAGCTACTATGGAAGAACAAGTATTGAATATCAGTGAAGTCACCAAAGTCTTCCACTCACATATAGAAGACCTAAAATTGTGTAGTGTGCAGGCATGGCACCAAAAGTAAGAGAAGGCAGGGAGAGAACGACGAAGACAAAATTTGCCAACATCAAGAAGGTGGAAGAAGAGTGCACCAAACTCTATGAGGAGAGAACGTAGATATGGACAGACTTAGTGGAATATCCCAATATGAAGGTTGTGGAGGCCAAGTTAAGAGAAGAACAGGAAAAGGCACAACAAGCTTCAAAGAAAATAACTACACTTCCACCAGTTGAATGTATGACAACCATTTTGTCTTAGAGAAAGTCATTCTTACAAGTGGAGAATATGAGGGATCAACAGAAAATCCTTCAGCAACATTTAGGACCATTGCAATAATAATCATTAAGGGTAATAGGTTAATTAACCATTGCACATGGAAAAGTAAAATAGGTAGCTCAAGAAGTAAAAGAGAAACTAACATCCTTGACTATGCAGGGAGCTAAAGAGATCGGAAAAATAGAGGCAACGATACTCAAAGAAGTGAAGGTAGCTACAGAAGCCTCCCAAAAGTTCCTTGAGGCATGGAGAAGAAAGTAACATGCTTGAGTGGCTCGAGATGAGCCACGGGTGAGTGTTGGGGTCATGTTGGACATACAACTTTGGATACAATTTTGACAAAAATATAAAGTGTAGAAGAAGAGGGATGACTAGGGAGCACACATATAAGGTGCATCCAGGAGGATAGTGCACAGATAGAGGAATAAAGTAGAGAATAAATATGGAGAATTAAGTGGATGAAAAGGAAGGATGAAATCTCAACATTCTAAATATGGAAGAATGTGCAAAAGCAGGAAGAACAAAAGAAAAACAACATGCAGATGGGAAAACAGGAGAAAGCATCCTAAACAGTCAATCAACTGGAGTAGTCATACATTGTAATAAGGGTTTTTGGATGAAAAAAATAGGGTTTTAAGCCCTATATTTGATGTATAAGTATGTAATGAGTTGGGATAGTAGGGGTTCCTTCTTAGTGCCTCATTCTTTCTTAGTTCCTTGTTCCTCTTTGTTCTTGGTGGGTGAATCGTTGTCTCAATGTAAGAGATGATGCAGAGAGAGAGAGAGAGAGAGGCTTGCACTGCAGAGCGGCTAGGCTAGGAGAAGATAAATATAGCCATGATGTATCTTTGTCAGTGTCATGTGCAATCCTAAGGCATTTACCAAATGCATAATAAAGAAGCCAGTCGTTGTGGACGTAGCCTAGAGTTGAGTGAACCATGTTAAATCTTGTGTTAGATGTATTTTGTGAATTTTCTTATGGAATCTGTTTGAATGCATATTAGAGTATATTTATCTTATGTATAATCATGGCGCAATGGTTATGACTGTTACAATAATGAGTTTATGCAGTAATATGGAATATAATGGTAATATGAACCTGATATCTACTAAGTAATAGAATAATAGAACTTGTAGAATAACCCACACAACAACAGGTAATTAAGAATGAATGGAATAATAACCTTCCACTCCCTCATCACTTCAGAAACCTGATTCCTGTAGTCCCATTAGATACCTCGAGTGATACTTCATCTATGCATGTAGGTGATACCAAAAGGCCCAATGTCTGAACGGTTTTGTTAGTCAAAGATAAACTTGAACCTAGGGATTTACAACCACGCACGATGCCAACATCCACATTATATATTGCAAAATATCCATTGTTGATAATTACCCAAGCGATTTGATTTTATAGTCTTATTATCTAACCAACTTCCATAGAATCCAAAAGATCTTGTCCACATATAACCGTCAACTATCATATTTGAATCCACCAAATCCGCTCTATCAAGTTGGCTCGATAAGGATGCTTGACCTGGATTCCTATGCATACAACTCATGGTCGATTGTTATCCATTACTTGACTATATTCTAATACTAGTCGACTTTCTGACCGATAGACACGTCGACTACTCGACCAATTAGTATAGTGTGTTGGTCTATCATCCAACTGACTATATCTATATGTAGGTCTACGTTTCGACTAAATAAACCC
>JASDQU010309247.1:37617-48701 GCA_032191745.1 Picea mariana
TCATGAATTAGTTCTAAGAAAACTGAAAGCTAACTGGCCCGAAGCCTAAATTATAGCAAAAAAAGAAAGTTCTAGTCCTGAGCATCATTTAACCTTTGATCCTGCGTGCTTTTCCTCATCCTCGTGTTGTCGCCATCCTGTTGGGAACGCATAGGCCTGTGCGCAAGTTGGACATTGTCTCTTTGGAAGAGTTCAGGAGTGAGCCACGAAGAGCATGTCGATTCTCTTGTCAATTCATGTGAGACGGAAGATTTGATCATCTAACAGACTCCTCACCTCAAAAATGAGATTGAGGTACCCTGATTTCGTGAAGAGTGGCTTCTCCTAGCTGTGGTTGTCAATTGACCCCGTGGGAGTAGTCTCCTCTGCTTCATGATGCACATGTGCCTGTAGATTATATGCTTGCAGCGCTTCCACTATGGGTGGTTTAGGAGGAATATCCTCTTCAACATAGCAAGTGGGGTAAGCATCCTCTAAGTTATTGGTGTTGGGGCTGGGCAGAATGCTTGTAGTTGGAGGCTTTCTGTCTGGACCAAATTCCAAAGTGGGTTCCAATTATCTAGCACTGTGAATAGATTGTGCTCGGGAATGATTTCCAAGCCATCCTCTGGGGTAAATTCTTCCACGTAAGCCATTGGAGGCGTTTGTGGTGTCTTTCTCCTTTGGCTGGCTGCCATTGCTATGGATTTCTCAAAATTCTTTTTCCTCTGTTGCTGTGATTCAACCATGTACTAGGAAGCTCCCTTGTGCAACTTCCCTCTCGCTCTGGGCATGGTGGGGTTATGGTAGATTGCCAGAGTTCTTTTCAGAAAGGTTGCTTTGCTCCTGAACACTGATGAGGTCACATGGTGCTACCACTGTTCCCGTGGAGTGGCGAAGAAGCTGCAACAATTCTGCTGTTCCAGTGGAGTGAAGGTTGCAGAGAGCGACTGGCACTTTTCTCTGTCGACTTGGGCGATGAGGACTATTTCTAACATGACCACCATGACCATTAAAGCATGTTGGTTAGTGCGTTGGTGGCTGGTACCCTTCCCTTGCGCGAGGGGGATCGTCGCTTGAATGCGCCTGCGCAAATCCATGGCAAGTTAAAGTCGGAGGGGATGTTGGCCAGTAGATGCATTAATACCGCGTCCTATCCTGATCCCTCATGGCACAATTGTGTGACGTGTCACCCCATCTGGGGGGGATATGTTTTGTCTTTGAGTGCATCATTGAATTCTTTTAAATTCTTATAATGTTGGTGTTGTCACATAGTATTGAAATTGGCTTTTTGTATTCTATTTGAATGTCTTATAGTGTTTGTTTCATTTATAGAATTTCTGTATAACAAGAATATGTTGCAATGTACTACGATTTTGTTGTGGGAAATGAGATTAAAGATTGTTTCTTGCTTATCCAAGATATTAACCAATTTCCTAGTAAGAATTCTCCTCCACTTGTTCTCTTCCTGTCATGAACATTGTGGTCCCAATCTACATTAGTATATTCTATTAGAGTAAAGACTTCTCCTTTTGGATACCATAGTCCAAATATCAAAGTACCCTTTAAATATATAAATGTGTGTTTGACAGTCTATACATGTGTTTCCTTGGGAGAAACTTGAAATATTCCAACTAGCCCTACTTCCTTCATTATATTTGGCCTTGACATTATCACATAAAGTATGATTCCTATCATTGACCTATACAAAACTTGACCAGTTTCCTTAGATTTGTCCTCCTTACTGAGCTTACATCCAATGACCATGGGTGTGTTGATAGGTTTACAATATTCCATATCAAACTTCTTCAACATCTCTTTTATGTATTTGGTTTGAGCAATGAATATTCTTTTGTTGGTTTGGGTAATCTGCAATCCCAAAAAGAATGGCAATTCTCCAAGCATGGACATCTCAAATTCCTTTTTCATTTCTTCTGCAAACTTATGGATCACTTAAGCATGATTACTTCCAAAGATAATATCATCTACATACACTTCAATGATCAACATTTATGAAGTATCTATTTTGATGTAGAGATTGTTCTTTGTTGTTCCCTTTTTGAATCATTGATGCTACAAGTACTTGTCAAGTATTTAGTACCATCCTCTAGGAGCTTGCCTTAATCCATACAATGCTTTCTTTAATCTACAAACATAGTCTTCATTTTATGACAATAGGAACCCTTCAGGTTGTTCTATGTACACTTATTCCTCTAGATCACACTTTAGAAATACCAACTTGACATCCATTTGATACACTTTGATATTCTTAAAGCTTGCAAATGCCAAAAAATCCTAATGGATTCTAACCTTGAAATAGGTGCAAATGTTTCACCGAAATAAATGCTTTCTACTTGAGCATACCCTTGAAATACCATTCTTTCTTTATTTCTTACTACTTTTCCATCTTCATTCAACTTGTTCTTGAATACCCATTTAACGCTGATCACATTTTTATCTTTAGGTCTTGAGACAAGCTCTCGAGTCTTATTTTCTCAATTTGATTTAAATCTTCTTCCATAGAATTCACCCAATGATGATCATTCTGATGTTCTTTAAAGCATTTAGGTTCTACGTAGGATAGTAGGGAGAGATTTATCTTTTCATAGTTGTTTGCCAATTTCCTCCTTGTTGGAGTTCTAGCATTTTTGTCACAAAGAGTCAAGTTTTTTGGGTGATTCTTTTGAACAAACCTTGATGGTGGTTTTGTATATTGGTGTTCTTATTCTTCTCTCTTTTCTTCTTCGTTTTATTTTTGGTATTCCTCCTTTTCTTCTTCATTTTCTTGTTCTTGTTCTTCATGTTCATGTTCTTCTTATTTAGTGTACTTGATTTCTTCATCTATTTTGACGTTAATAATTTCAACAATCTTCTGCATCCTTTTATTGTAACACATATAGGATTTTATTCTTGATGAGTATCCAAGAAAAATTCCTTCATTTAATCTAGAGTAGAATTTTCCTAAGTCCTCATCATCTCGTTTGATGTAACACTTGCTCCCGAAAATTCTGAAGTGTTTGACATATGATGGTCTCCCTTTCCATAGTTCATAGGGTGTATTGTCACTATTGGTTCTGATCTTTCCTCTACTTAGGACATAGACATCTGTATAAAATGCTTCTCTCCAAAAAATGTCGAATAGTTTTGCTTTGTTTATCATCATTCTAGTGATTTCTTGTACATGTTTGTTTTTTCCTTTCAACCACCCCATTTTGTTGAGGAGTTCTTGCTGGTGCATACTGTGTTTTAATTCCATGTGCTTCATAGAAATCCACAAACTCATTGGATGTGAATTCACCTCCATTCTATGACCTTCAACATTTGATTTTCACCACTGTCTCATTCTCAACTAGAGCTTTGAATGTCCTAAATTTGTCAAATGCTTCATATCTATTTTTGATAAAATTAAACGAAGTCATTCTTGTATAATCATCAATGATTAACATGAAGTACCTTTCTCCCTACAAGATTTCAATCCTTGTTGGTCCACAAATATTTGTATGTACAACTTCCAATGGATTAGAAGTTTCATATTCCTTTGTTTTGAAGTTCACCCTTGACTGTTTTCCATGTTGACACTGCTTAAAAATATTTCTTAAGGGTTTTATGATTTTTTGAATGTCTCTTACTTCTTGTTTGGTACTGATTTTTACTAGAATGTCAAAGTTCATATGGCCCATTCTTTTTTTCCACAACCAACATTCATCTATCTATCCTATAAAGCGTTTTTTCACATTGGTTTCATTAAGCACATATACATTGTTTGGGATTCTGATTCCTTTTTCTATCAACTTTCTTGAGTCTTCTTTTATGATCAGGCATTCTTGAGAGTTAAATATGATACTTTTCCCCTGATCATACGTTTGGATTACACTGAGAATGTTATTTTTTAGATATTCAACACACACAAACTTTTCTATTTTATCTTTTATGTTATCAATATTGAGGGTGTCTTTTCCAACTATCTTTGATCTTCCATTGTCTGCAAAGGTAACATTCCCCTCATTTTTCTTCAAGGTGATGAAATTTGTTCCATATTATGTCATATGACTAGAGAATCCACTGTCGATAACCCACTAATTCTGAGCATGAGGAGCTGCTTGAACTAACAAGGAATTTTCTTGCGTTTGTTCCCAATTATTTTCATTTTAGGTGAAACTTGCTTGAGATTACTTCTGCAGTACTTTGTTATATGTCCAAAATTATTGCAGTTATAACATATGAGTTCGTAATTCATCAAGGGAAAAAATGAATTGTAATTTCTCCTTGAGAATCCCTAAGCATCCTGGTAGTTATTCCTCATGTAATCTATTCTTATATTTATTCTACAGTTTATTACTTTATGACCAAATCCATACATGAATAACAATATCCATGGATATATTTTTGATACCTGGTTTTGTGATTCCATCTTGATGGTATAGTTTTCCAGACTCGGTCTTTGTGAGTAAAATTTGTCGCTTGTGAATCATATTGTTCTTCCCTTTTGTGGTTTTCAACTTTGATTGGATTTTTGAATGTGTTAGCATAGTTCTTGGATTTTCTTCTCATAGTTGTTTTGAATAAGTTGATGCTTCTTCATTGAAAAATTCCTTCATGTCACTATAGAGAAGACCCGTTCTTTCAGATGGTGCTCTTTAATGATTTATTATTTCATCTAAGGTTGTAGAGATTCTTACTAAATTCTCCAACTTCTTTCTTAGGTGGACTATTTCAGATTCAAGAGTGTTGTAGATATCTTCTTTTTCTTTTAGTTGATCCTTTAAAAATTCTTCAATCTTCTTTGCTTCTTCTACTTTAACCTTTAAGGTAATTATTTTCTTCCTTGTTTTCTTATCGTTATAGTCCTTCTCTTTATATTTTTGTAGTTCCCACTTTTTCTTTCTATTCTTATACTTAAGTCTGCAATTTTCTTCTAGGGAACTAATGACTTCTTCTTCAAGATTTACTTATGCTTCTTTAATAGAGTTGTTTTCTTCTATTGAGTTTCTCTCTTCATATATTTATGTTTCTAGACCCATAAAGAGAATATCATCTCCTTCATTGTCACTATCATCTGATGAGTTGTAGTCTTCATTGGTATATAAATTCTTCCTTTGTCTGTAAGGATTTTTCTTCTTTTGAATCTTCCTTTTATTGGTTTTCTTGAAATTTAATTCTTCTTTCACATCGGTATTTGAATAAGGAAATTTATGATAAAAGTGTCATATTTTTCCACAATTAAAACATTTGAAAGGGAGCTTACCTTTGTGTCTATTTTTTCACTTCCTGGCAAAGTTTGCTTCCTACTTATCCAGTTCGTTGTCTGAGCAATCACTTATCTTGCACTATGAATTCTTTGATGTTTTAAAGGCTTCTTCCTTCCTTGAATTTCTTGGTGGGTTATCACATTCTATTCTCATTTCATATGAATTTAGGGTTCAATGTAGATTATCCATTGTCAGTGTATCTAGATCCTTCATTTCCTCAATAATTGATATCTTGGTATTAAATCTTGAGGGAAGTGACCTGAGCACCTTCTTTACAATAATAGCTTATTCAAATTATTCTCCTAATACTACAATGGAGTTGAAAAACTCATCAACATGAAGAATATAGGATGCAATATTGTCTTCTTCATTCATCCTGAGAGTCTCAAATTTTCTGTTATAGATTTGTATCTTTTGTCTCTTAATCTTATAGATTTGTAATTTCATTAGTCCACAAAGATTAGCAATTCTGGCCCTCAAATTATTGTTATTGAGCCTAATTTCAGTAGTATCAGTTGGAGAAGTGTTTGGATCTTTGTAACCGTTTACTACTAAGCCCACACATCATATTTGAGTGGTATAAAAAAGGATTGCATTTTTATTTTCTAGAAGACATATTTTGATCTAGAAAACATTGAGGCTTTGTTTGTGGAGAACCCTCGCTATTCCTCCATTGTGAGGTTCCACCTTCAAATGATGAGGTTGTTCCTAAAAGAACCTTCTTTGATACCAATGGTTGGAATACAAAGAGGGGGGTGAACTAGTATTACAAGATAATTTTGACAACAATTTTCCTTTTAATAAGAATTTGTTATTTACTAGTAGTCAATAATGAACAGTTAAATCACACAATACACAATACACAGAGATTTACTGTGGAAACCCAATATGGGAGAAAACCACAAAGATTTATTTATAACAATTTTGTGAGTATCAACTTACAACATACACCAATCTGCAATAATATTTGCAGAAAACAACCTTCATGAGACACCAATTCCCTTGCTGAGAACCAACTCAACCCATGTGAACCAACCCAAAGAATTATTATTCACATGTGCCAACTTGTAGGAGACACCAATCCCTTTTCTTGCTCCACCCTGCCACCTTGAAACATTATAACTCACAGTTTTATTCTGGATACCTCTCCAGCATGTTTCATCATTTTTGTAATCAAAACTCAGATATTCATCACCTCTATGCTTCTATTGTTAACTTGAGAGCCTCACTTCTTCAAAATTCACACATCGCACTCACTTCCACATGAACTCTAGCTCAATCAACAGATCATTATTTATATATAGCTCATGTACTCAACCATTTTTCCACATATGAAATCATTCTCATCATGTTGGATCTGAGTCTCCTTGTCTCTTCTTCAACATCGAGCCCAAACACTTTTCATTTCATGTGATCTACTCATAGACCACATAAAACAATTTTCACGCTCAACAACCATCAGATCTCATCCTGTATTCAATATTTTCCATTGATTTCCAATCACATTCATCGCGGTACCAATACACTTTACAACACTTCAATTTACAAAAATCATCTGATCTATCCTTCATTTGATCACAACTTTCAATTTATTCTTTCATATCGCGACCAACGGGGTGTTGAAACTCTAAACACCATCTCGACACATGCCATTTGTTCGATGGTCTCTTGATGAGATAGTAATTGTCAGGTATAACATTCATAAGATCAAAACTACCATTATATCATACCCTTTGGACTTCATAACTCAACCACCATTAGATCTAGATCAAATTTGATCCCATCCGTTGATCTGGGATACGTCTATCGACACCATCGGGATATCGAGCACTCTACACTTCCTCAACCGTTAGATCGTTCATCAATGGTTGTCATTGATTCTTGGAGTCCTCCTAGTCTAAGTTTAAACTTTACTCTGATGACAAGTACCACGAGGGATCCAACAACCCTCACAGTCTGAAAATCAATGGCTCCCATTATTTTGTCCCTTCAACATGCTCAATGGTTATCCTTTGTCCCTTTTTCCTTTCGTAATCTAATTAGGTGGGGCCCACATAGATCTAATTTTATCATATTATATTGTTCACATACCAACCAATGGTCCATATTTCTCCTTGGATCTCCTTTTTCGGAGTCCCAATGCATCCTATCACTTAAGAAATCTGATGGATTCATTCCAACAACCAATAGGATCTCGCCACACATTGTATCCTCAATCTAGATTACTATGGATTTATCATAGTCATTGATCGAATTGAACAAATAGATATATTGTAAATCAAGGAGTGATAGAATATTCTTCAATTCCCTCCTTTCGGAGTAGTGAAAATTCCCCAACCTTCTAAACATCGGATGATAAGCTCCGAGGGTATGAGAAAAAGGAATATTTTTTGATACCCTTGCTTTAGACTGTAAAACAAATCTTGAATTATTTTACTCTGACCATATCACTCCCATGGATGGTCCATATATCTTCATATGGCTCCAATAGATCAACAATTCATATTAATTCAGAGTTTCCTTCATGGTCGGACTTCCTGTCACGTGTGTAGATGTACAAATATACTTATGACATGTGGTCCAATCACTGGGTTACTCTTGCCTGCTTACGTGGAACTATATGAAGTCTGACACATGTATCTGATGTGGTCGTGACATCGCACTGACATGTACTCCACGTGGACTCCTTGCATGTGTATTGGATGAAAATTTTTTCTCCTAATCTTTTGGCACACAAATCAAGGCTAGGAATAGAATATTCTTCGATACTCTTACTTAGAATCACATATTACTTTATCAACATTCCTCCTCCGATAGTTATGACTCTAAAAGTATTTCAACATTGTTTTGGATTCTGAATTTAGGACAACTTTTGGTTATGGATCCGGTTAGAACTAGATCTAATATTTAATTTTGGTCATCCATTATTAACATACCAACGAAGATTATGGCACTAAAATTTAAATCCTTTTGGATGGTTCCATGGATCTTCAATTTGCATCCAAACTAAGATCCTTCACTCTTTCATTATAAACTCATCAAAGTCTATTTTCCTTAAGAATTTTGGATATTGTGTTTTGTCTTTGCTTCATTATATTCATGTATGGATCATTGATCTTGTTGAATGATCAACGATTAAAGGATTTTTTTTTCTCTTCTCACAGAACCTTCGCCAAAATTTAATCAGTGAAAAACAAAGACTCCTTTGATCCTATTTAACCTGCTCATTGAGAACCCTAGAAGAGATCTCATCTATATTTAATCAACACACAAAGAAATATACATCTATAGAGAACTTCATGACTTTCTTTATCTGATTTGATTTTGTTTACATGTTTCTATCCTTGGACCTATCATCACTGTCTATCTTCCTTCATATTCATAGGAAATCATTATCAATAGCCTCCATGAATACCTTTCACATCAATGAAAACACAATTTCCAACACCTCACTCGTGACCTAATGAAACTTAAAACCCCCTTAGGACCTAAGACCATTAACTTTAATTTCAAAGCTCCACTTTCCTCTCACTCTTTCATCCTTCAAGTTTCCCTTTGAATGTGTAATTTCTTTGAATCTTTATCATATTTTACATGATGAAGAGTCACATACTCTTCCTCCAAAATTGTTGGCCCCTCTCGGCCCAACTTCTCTGCTATAAATTTACTTTCTACTATTTGTAATGTAGCTCATGTAGGCACATCATTGACTTCATATACTTCCATGTCTTCCACGTTAATTTTTGAACCCCTGAGGTCTTAAGAATTTCCCCCATACATATTCCTATTTATATTGGGAACAATATTAACAAAATGCATTATCTCCAAATGAAATTAAGGGGGATCCCCATCATCTCCATCACCCACACATCCCTGATTATTTTCTCTTCTGACAACATTAATTTCCTGATTCTTCTGTCCTAAAGAGGAACTATTATGCGAGTGATGAATTGTGTCACCTTTGAAAATAGATATAGATATACCCCTTTGTCTATTCCATGTATGCATGTTTTAATTTGGGAGAGAGACCTCAATTGCACTGACATTTGAACTTCCCCTTGCATCTGAATCATTGTAGGTAGTTTGCTTCTTTCTTGGGGAAGTGGTTTTTCTTGGGGTGGACATCATCTTGGATTTGACATGAGCATCCTCATTTTCATTAACGCTTTCTATAATTTCTTCCAACCTATTAAAAAATGAGACATAACCAATTCAGACCATATGAGTGGTGAAAATTCCATTAGGAAAAAAAACACTACAGGATTCAACTTATTTCATATTAAAAGACTCAAATAACCTTGCCATCTTAATCGAGATTTTTGAACTCTTGAGTATAATATTGGAAATCTTGAAAGGCATGGGAATAATTTTTTTTTTCCACTTCTTATTGAAGAAAAAATGCCATGTCTTATACTATCTACATAACTCAAAAACAAAGAATCTGTCATAAACAAACCTGAGGAAAAGAATGGGGCTTCCCTTCGAAACCAAAGAGTCTTATGTATGCAAATTGTTCATCCAAGACACATACTCCCATCCCCATGATAAAATACATGGCCTCCTTTGTCACCCTAGATAGTTTAGTTCCAATGAGTATACTTCTACATTCCTTGACAAAGGAATCTTAGATTTGGTAAAAATGAAATGGTGCCTTATGTTTCCAAAATGTGGGGTAAACAAATTGAGTAGAATCTTTATAAAAAAAAACATTTCCCTTTGGGGACATTCCCTCGAATATATTACAAGAAACGAAAGAAAGAACCAATTAAGAGGTCATATAGGACCTCTTAGTTTGAATGTAGTTTTAAACTTGGTGGGAAATATCATTTTAAATAATTTGGGCCCAATTGAAAATGACCCCTAATCATACTAATTAATGGAGAACATATAAAACATAACTCATAATGTAAGTTGTTGATTCTTGATCAACCAATTGTGAAAAAATCCACACAAACTCATTATATGTTTGAGCCAACATGCATGTATTGATGTCATTGGGGATCGAGGACCTGAAAGGAGGTTGGAGCAAAAAATCCATAAGTATATGCACACCACCATCCTAAACATATAGGAAGGCGTCTACCTTAGAAAGATCGAGGAATTTGTTTGGTTCTGGGAGTTACAGCATCCTTCTAAACATATTGGGATTCTAAAGGATAGTATTACTTCCACTCTCCTTTTCCTT
Organism: Picea mariana; assembly: GCA_032191745.1. NCBI lineage: Eukaryota > Viridiplantae > Streptophyta > Pinopsida > Pinales > Pinaceae > Picea > Picea mariana. Next base: position 48,031 of record JASDQU010309247.1, read on the forward strand.
GATTAATCTATAATATCCCAAATCCGCAAATTTGGATATTAACTCTCTACTGACCCTGTCTGTTGCAAATATGATACTATTTGGATGGTTGAGTTGGTTATTTATGTTTATGATTGTGTTTGATAACTTGAATTTAAAATGCGTGGTGGTTTTGCATGTGGTTTTAGGTGGAACAACTTGTTTAAGATATATTTAATAGTGAAGCAATTACAATAATTACATGCTTGTACACAAATTCACACATAGACTGTATGCATGTAAAAATAACCAAACCAATATTCAATTAGACCTTCAAATGACTAGATATATACTGGATTACTAGTAAAATCATGGAACAATACCTAGAACTAATATGTGTTGCTAGATCATCGACATGCAAGCCTGATATGTGACATGTGTCCATTTACTACTGCATGCAACGCTTGATCTACTACCAGAATATGAATCTGATGCATGAACGAGAAAGAATCCTCTGAATATGATGATATCTTGTTAAGAACCAAACATCAATATAGCATGGAAAAACCTCAGGAAAAGTACTCAACGCCTTGAAACAGACATAATTTCAGATAATAAGCCTCTTCGAGGGGGCAACCTCCTTTTACCCCACTTAAATGTTCAAGTACAAGATGATTCAAGATGAAAATGTCTCCTTGGTATATATAGGAGAC
>JASDQU010309248.1:8292-33899 GCA_032191745.1 Picea mariana
TTCAATATATGGATATCACATAAACCATAGCTTGTGTTAAATCCGGGCCATATTATGTGTTATCACAAGTTGTTTTAAAAGTTTGGTTGTTATATCATATTGGAGGTAATACTTTGCATAGAAAACAATCAACATATGACCTATGCTCATATTGAGGTATACAATATGTGGCTCACTTTGGTTTATGGTTGGAATTTGATAACAAGCTAACATATGATATAGTGTTGTCTTGGTTTATACATTTTACATGTGGTATATGGTTTATGATATGGTTTATTTCGAGGTTACAAGTTGTTGACATCAAATCCAATGTTTATTTAATTTGATATGGTGTAAATACTCGCACGCTATGAGGGTTGTGGATTGTTGACTTGGCATGCATGGTGATGATTTGTTGGGTTGGAGACATGATTGAGTTGGTCATTCATTGAAGGCGCTAGGATGTGGGCATTTACTCCCCAATCTTGCTATCACTCCCTTTCTGCCTTGGTTTTGGGTCATTTGCTTTGTTGGTTGTGGAGAAAAGATCTCTAAGCTCCACTGGATGAGATTTTTTATCCTAGTGGTTTCAATAACTGATTCAACCCTCATCTTTGTTTTTAAAGCACTATTATACAAGGTATGAGCCAACAGTTTGTTTTACATATTCTACAATGAATTTGTCTTTACAAATGGTTATATTTGGCTATGTTTAGCATAATTGTGTGCACAAATGTCTCCTTTCTCCCTTATTTGTCGTTCTTTGAAAGAAAAAGTGAAAAAAAGTGTTTGTTTATAGAAAGTTGGTAATATCTTTGTTTGCATCTTCCATACTTGCACTTTCCATATCAATTTGCAATGAAAAAGGGGATTTCGAGCAGTTATGGTTTGCATGTAGTTGAGACTCGAACTCAAGTTCTCTTTATCTTTTTAGTTTCTCTGGTCATTTTGAGAACTACCCGTTCCTTTTATGAGATTACAGACATGGGTTTTATGTAGTTCAACTCATGTCCAAGTCCTTCTATGAAAGCTATCAACTTGTTTTGGGTCGAACCCAAATGGAAAATTTTACACCTAGAGGTGTCCATGGTTTCGATTTCGTGTTTGAATAATAGTTTTCTCTATTTAAAGATGAGCACAAAATCAAACACATTTAGTATTGATTGTTTGCACACTCTTAGGTTCGATCCAAGTTGTTTTTCTGATTTAAAATTATGTGGTTGACGTGTTTTTCGACATGGGTTATGGCTGAGTTGAATCATGGATTTAGTGATTGGCTTGGGTTTATATAAATTGCATACAACTATTTCTTCAACATTTTTCCTCGCTATTGGATTTATTGTTCTTAAAATAGGTGATAGGTTTGAACCCTAATCTGGTAATAAGCCTCACAAGCTCAAACCTAGGTCACTGGAATCATAGACAGTCATGCCCTCTTCATTAGAAATGAGGTCTTTTGGCATTTTAAATTATGGTCATGAGTTAAAAGTTTCTCATGCATAAAGAAAGATTGGGTTTCACAGTTAATTCAAATTTGTTCGAACTAAGTCTAAGCATGACAATTTTGAAAGCATAGGTTGCAAACTCATCTCTATAATTGCAGCTATAGGCTTGAACTTGGTTCTTTTAGATTTGAACTTATGATGACATTTCCAATTGAGCTATGACTATTCCTCATGTTTCCTTCAGTTTAGTGCAAATTTTGGTTAAAACATTTTGAGTCTAACTGAGATTTGATAAAATGATACATGCATAATTTTTTGGTATAATTGGTTTATCAATTACTATTTGATAGCATGGAATGGTTGGAAATTCTTTTGTATACAGAGTTGTGATGATAAGATTGACTTGCATATCTCTTATATTTGGTCTRACAACAATTGTAAAYCTATCTCTCATGGTTTATGTTATTTTGGTTTATGATTATGGTGTAACAACATTATCAATTGGAAATAATTGAGGTCATATGTTAATAAAGGTCATTGCATAGCCAATAWGGAATGATTTTACGATGATTTTRAWTTTTTTAATGATTGAGTTTTAAAGTTGTTATATGGACCTCAAACTTCTCCTTCATGTATTTCATTTTACATAAGTTATTCCCTTTTATTCCCACTCAAATAAAATCCATTCTCCATGCTTCTCTCCCTTGCCCACATAACTAAGAAAATATATCATTCAATTTGATGAATGATAATGATTTGAACAAAATGGTGTGGATTGGTTGTAATAATGATTTACTGGAAGATTTCAAATGGTTGGTTTTGATTTGGTTAAGTCACTGGTGGTAAATATAGTCTTTGGCTGATGACATTTGTAATGAAATTCATATGCATTGTTATATAAACTCATTATCCCTCATTAATTTCATTTTACATAAGTCATTTCCTTCAAACCCCATTCATTTAAATTTTTGTTTCCATTCTTACCTTGTCTATATAATTAAGATGAAGAGAATTTGAAAGAAATACAATATGAATGTATGACCAACATTATTAATTAGAGGCAGAGTTTTATTACGGCATATACGAATGATTGAGAAAGGCTTGGGAATTATTTTGGTTGATTGGTATCATGATAAACACTTGCAGACATGTTTTGAAATAAAATTTGGACAATGTTCTATATGGAAGTAGTAATTATCATGTATGGATTTCAGACTTGGGTGTTGTTGAATGAATGTTTTTAGAGTTGTACTTTTGTCCTTGTTTTCACTTTCCCCTTCACTTCCCATTTGTGTTGCATGGTTTTGCTATGTCGGATCCAATTTAATCATGATGACAAATTGTGTTGGATGTTTTATCTTATTGTGTCTTATGCATGTATTAATTTGACTATCATGGATATAGATGAGTTTCTTTAGCAGGGGTAGCAACAGAGGAGGGAATAGAGGAGGAAGAAGAAGATTGTCAAATACATTTTGGCAACCTAGGGGGCACAAAAAATTAAGGTTCTCTATTCACTTTGATGTTGACTCTGACGAATTTAAGTAGTTGATCCAAACTGGTCATTTAAATCTCGGTGGACAACATGCCTTGCCTCAACCCCAAGTACCTCCTAATTTTATATTGCAGCCTCACCCTGGTATTCTTAATGTTCTCGAAACACGTATGCAACCTCATAATGATGGATGACGTAATATACCTATCAATCCTTCTTCCAGTGCCAATCAATGGCCCATTGATCCCCCTCCTTCTCCAATTCATACTACTGTCATTAATGCATATTTTCTTTATCCTCTGGTTAACCGAATACTACCAGACCATAATGTTGTTACAAACACATCAATACCTCCTCCTCCAAAAGATCACAAAACCACACCACATGGCTCTCAAGTTGACAAAGGAAAGCAACCAATTAGCTCCACTAGCATGGATAAGTCCTCTTCCTCTGCTCACTCTAAGATAAAATCAGCATGCAATGGTAAGAAAAGTTTAAATTATATGCATGCAGAGGTGACCCATCTGGAAGAAAATAAGTCTCAATATGAGGACTTCATCACGAAAAGGGAAGATTTATTCATAAAGAAATTCTCTGGGCTATTTTGATTTTGTTTATTATGACATTTAACTATGACACTATTTTGGTTCAGATGGTAGAACCATGATATTTATTTTTGAAACTTTAAAATATCATGTTTAATTTATGGGAGATACAAGTGATTTATGCCATAGTGTTTTGAATGCATGTTATGGTATGTTATATGATGCTTATTTTTTATATTTGATGATTATATAATGGAGTGACAAGGAAAAGCTATAATTGATTTTGAAATAAAGGATGCATGCTAGAGGGGACCCCACCTATTTAGTTATTATATCATTTATAAATTATCCTTATCATAAAGTTACTTGTCCTATTTATTAACTAAAGTTATTTAAATTAAATAACTAAAAGTAGTTCAACTACTTCAAGAAGTACCTTTTAGAGAATAAAAGGAAGAAAAGAAGGACAAGGAAGACATGAGGAATATGAGAGAAATACTTATGATAAGGTTTGTTCTTGTTTCATATTGAGATTTCATTCTTTCATTTTTTGAGTTTCTTTAAGATCTAAATCCTCTTGTTGACAACAATATCATTCTAAAGGTGGAAAAGAAGAAAGGACTAAGAAGCATTGATATTTGACATACTTTAAAAGATCATTCATTTCTTTTGGTAGCATGTGTAGTTTTATTAGAATCCTTGAATTAATTTTCAGTTCTTATTAATATTATTTTGTAGAGTCAAGAGTTGATGAGGTTGTGTCTTGGTTGATCCAATACATTTAAGTCTTGTTCATTTTTTTTCAGACACTAGTTGTCTTTGTATGATTATTAAAATTCCATACCAGACTTCTAAGTCTGATTTTGGTCCTTACCATCATAGGGGTTTGAAAATATGCATTTTGTTGTAACTCAGAAAAGCTATCATTAATAAAAAAAATCTGGTTTATTCTCAATTAAGACTTGTGTTATGGATTTTCATATTGTATGTATTCTTTATTTCATTCATTTTAATTTTAAAATCATTCACATATAAACATTTTTTTTACATTTTTTTAGCAGACACACAACTTGAAAACAACATCATGCCCAAGAACATATTTCTTGAGGGTTGATTGATATTTTTGTATAGGCTGTAAACCCAGGGTAACATTCCCACCTATCTCACCTTAGCCTAGTGAGATTTGAAAATGCTTGAATGAGGACTTTCCATTCATTTCCTCAACAATACCTATGCCTCTCTTGTGTAATTTGAATTGCCTAGATAAGCCAGGGTTCAATTTTTTAGAGGTATTCAATGGTGCAATTGAATGCTAATAGCTTCTAAATTTGTTAAACGAACAAGATCCTGTGAAATTCTTAGTAGATGCTAAGTGGGTCTTGAGTCAAAATGAAGAGGATCAATCTTGTCTTAGTGATTTGATTTCCTACACTTCTATCCTTTATATCACATTAGTCCTCACATGAAATATATGCATAAATTATCAAAACCATTCAATATAAATGTTCAACACATTCATACTTAGTAATTAAAAAAAGTATTCATAAATAGACAAGAAAATGTCACAATAACCTCAACGATTATTAAAAGGCATAAATGTTTCACATGAGGATCTAGGCTTAGGGAAAAATTCATCAAATTCTTATATAGGATGGGTTACATAAAATACAATATGGAGGCCCATCATTACCTTCCAGTTAGAGTTTTTGCACATACTTGTGCAATAAAATAGTCCCTCAAATCCAATCATTTACTTGCTTGATTCTCTTTCTCTGACTGTGGATTCCTACATATTGTTTGTCTGAATTTATAAGCTACAATATGGGTGATTTCATCCTTGCTATGATATCTTTCTCTTAGTTCTATTTCATTCTATCTCTTTTTATCTTCTTCTTTATCCACCTCTCTTGTAGACTTCCAAGAGAGAATGGGATGGAGGAGCAATGGATATTTGAATATAAGTCTTATTTGGTTAAGCTTCATTATATTAAGAGTCTTAGTGTATAGGCTATCCCTAAAGAAATAAGCTTTCAAATTAGATGGAGAGTGAGGCTCCATCTTTTTTATGCTATGTGGGACTTCTTCCCACCCATTTTGGCAAAACTGCACTACTTTATCTTTTGAGCTCTTCATCACGACTTCATAGTGGGAAATTTCCCTCTTCTACTTCTCCTAAAGTATATGCACCAAATATGTGTTAGAATTCATCCTTATATGGTTTTTGAGTATTTCTTCAAGCCCAATGGCTTCATTTGTCACTCAAAGAGTATTGTTGTGTTATCCAGTCTTGCACCAAGGAGAAAAATTTCCTACGTTGGACATCCCACACACAGGATTGGGGACCATTTATAAGGATGAGGCATCACAAAATTGTGGATATAAAACTCATAGAGTTTATTATTATCTTCTTCATTGCATTATTGATATGCCTTTGTGAATTATTTCTGAGTGTCCAACTCATGAGGGAGGCTCTTGGAAATCTGAACCAATTGATACTTGAGTCATTGTTCTTTGAGGAATAAGGTGTATGTTTTTACAAGAGGATTGCAAGAGAGAATTTCCTATGCCACTTCAATGGTATTATGGAAAACTACTTCTAGTTCCTCAATTTTGTCGACTTTATCTTCAACCTTCGTTCTATATTTTTCCAATGTTATTTTTGAACCCTCATCCCCATTCTCTAGCTATTTCCTATCATCCAAATGTTGTATATTAAATGTTATAACTTTTAATGTAAGTCCAAAATATATTGCTCATATTTTGATTAGGAGTCTTTTGTAGCTTAATTTCTAACTATCTTTTGTCTTCTACAATTATCTTCCACCTTTGGGATTCTACCCTAGCTTATTCCAACTAGGAAATGAGGTCCTTTATGCTAGGTTCATCTTTCTCAGTATGATTTCCTTGATTATATTGTCGCAAATCCTTTGTTGGTATAGAGGATATGTCCTCCTCAATGCCTATGGAAAGTGTGTGTTCTGTTGGACATATTGTCATTGATGTCAACAACCCATGTCACTATGATGTGATGATGAATTGTTATGAACAACATGCAGAGGACTCTACCAAAATATCAGAAGGGAAAGCGCATTGCAATGATGATGAGTTGTTATCAAAAACATATAGAGGAATCTATAAAAAATCTTATAAGGGAAAGGGCATTGAAGAAACACGATCAATATTGAAATCCCCATAGTAAAACTACAAAAAGAATCAAGGGACAATCTTGTCAACTGATGTAGATTTTGGGAAAAACCAGGACCGTCAGATATGGGAGTTACAGAGGAGGACCTTCGGACCAAACATCTAATTAAGTCCTGACCGACTGATCTCAGTAAGGGAAGATCAACAATGGGGAACCATTGTGGGATGAAAGGGTTGAGTTAAACGATTGCGTAAGTTTCGGTTCTAAAATCATCCCTGATTGTTGATAGACTACGAGAGCATTCTCGCCCGTTAGATGAAGTCAAGGTTTAATTGGGGAATCTCACTTTGAGAAAATTGAGAATTGGGAATGAATAACCCAAAGTCCCAAAGGTTGAAATAAATCTGGACCGTTGATCTAAGAGTTGATCATAGCCGTTGATCAAGGATTCATGAGATCCCAAAATAGTTGAAATCCTGACAATTGTTGGATCATGTTAGGATTTTTGCGCCAAAGATGGACTGTTAGATGAATTCAAGTTGCTCGAGTCTTACTCGGGGAATCTCACTTCTGGAGAATTGAGAATTGGGAATGGATAACCTAAATTCCTAAAGCTCGAAATGAATCTAGACCATTGATCTAGAACTGATCACAACCATTAGATATAAGAGGAGAATATGTGCCACGACAGGAGATCCACATCAACAGACCACGTCAGTAAGGAAACATGGTGCAATCATATGGTGACAAGTGTCTAGGTCCAATTTTCACTTTAAGGTTACGTAAGTCATGAATCTAAGTGACATGTGGCAACCAATCATGTGCTAAGTCAACAATGATGTCAGCAAGTTACGTCATTCCGAGAGTTTGTCCTTCGGGGGAAACCAACAACTACCCGAAGCGTCGAAGGCCAAATTCAATGATAGTCGTTGATCTAAGATCCTCCAGGATGAATCATGACCATTAGATCAAAACATGATGTAAGCTCTCCCATTTGACCACTTTGGCGCCGACCAACTCGGGTGGAAATTGGAACAACAATTACCCGGACCTCCGAACCTTCAAAGTCCTGAAGTAAATAGTGGTCGTCCATCTCAACCTTTTATTAAGTCACAACTGTCAGATTAAGTAGTGGAAGGACAAGTAATTATTTAATATAGACCATTGATTTGGTTATGGGATTCATGCTAACCATTGGATCAATCCTTATGAGAAGTGAATGAGAACCATCCACTCAACTACAGATCAATTCATGGTTGTCAATCTGTTAGAAACCTTTGGACAAGACAAGATAGTCCATCTACAGAAGAACATATATCGACCATCCTATCTACTTCGGCAAAATGTACTCCGAAAGGTTGAAAGATTGCAGAGGCTGGAAGTCCCGAAGTCCCGAAGTAAATAATGGTCGTCCATATCAATGTTTGATTAAGTTATATCCGTTGGATTAAGTGGTGGAAGGATAAGTAAATATCAAAGATAGACCATTGATTCGGTTCCAAGAATCACGCCAACCATTAGATCAACCCTTATGAGAGGTAACCACTTCAGAGAGTTGAAACTCCAGAATATTGGATGAGAAAGAAAATCAACTGAAGGTCGAAGTATAGGAGGACTAGGTTCCAGCTCCTGATCATGGGTTACAAACACACAAGCCATGAGGTGTTGGGTACATTTCTTGATTAATATTACTGTAGTTTTGCACATGTAAATGGTTTGAAGGAATCACCTCTACAGGATTCGATTTCTGCAAACATTTGTAGAGACATGGAATCGAATTAAAATAAATCGATCCATACCTATGATCGATTTATGAAAAGCACTCTCATTGAATTAACATCCTTCACAATGGTGTTTGAATAATAATAAAGATTATTGTTAATTTAAAATGAAGAGGTGTGATGGTCCAAACAAAGGGACATAATGCTTCATAGCTCACACCAATTGGAAGAGTATATAAACAAGAAAGAATGGTGAGAAGAAAGTGTCTCTATAGTCCAGATTAGAAGATCAAAACAATAATAGAGTCCAAGAAGAAGAACTGATAGTTCTTATGAAGTGAGGGTGGAAGGGAGGAGAATGAAAGGATTCATACCCTTTAAGTGTAATTTAAGGGAGTTGGTGTTTCCTGGGGTTGGTGCCCTAAAGACAAGGGAGTTAATGCTTCCTAGGGTTGGTTCCCTAAAAATAATGGAGTTGGTGCTTCCTAGGGTTGGTGCCCTAAAGAGAAGAGAGTTGGTGCTTCCTAGGGTTGGTGCCCTGAAGAAGGGGATTTGTGTCTCCTAGATTTGGTGCTCTAAAAAGGACTGTTGTCCTTCACTATTCTTCATAAAAGCCTTGTAATTCTTATTAATTATATTTATATAATTGATTTTGCAAACAAGTCTATTGTTGATCTATTGTGGTAATTAACAAAATATAAAAGTAACAACTAATTGTTGAAAAAGGGTAATATTGATTCACCCCCCCTGTCTCTCAGTATTCCAACAATTGGTATCAGAGCGGGTGCCTTCAACATAGTATAAACAACTATAAGGTAGATCTTGAAGACAGATCAACAAGAGGGAATGTCTAACAAAAAATAACCGTTGTTCATTGGAAGTGGATATGCTCTATGGAAAATAAGAATGAAAAACTTCATGTTGGCTCTTGGTTTGAATATCTGGCAATCTTTTGTAGATGGTTACACTGCACCAACTACTCCACCCAAAGATGTTGCAGGAAAGAAAATCTTCGATGACAACTCAAGAGAAGTTAATGCAATTCTAGGAGGGTTGAAAAATTATATATGTGTGAAGGTTATGCATTGTAAGTCAACCAAATAAATCTAGGACAAATTGGAGGTTATATATGAAGGAGATAGAAAAGTTAGGGAAGACAAACTATATATCTTTAGAACTCAGTTTGAAAATTTGAAAATGAAAGAAGAAGAGAACATTGTTGGATACCTTCATAGGGTAGATGAAGTGATTAATTCAATCGGAGTAGCATGAGAAGAAATTACAAATAAACCCATTGTGCAAAATATACTAAGGTCATTACCTATGAGATATGATGCCAATATTTCTACAATTGAAGATAGGTCTGATCTTGACACACTCACAGTTGATCAACTTCATGGAATTTTTACTGCATATGAAATGAGAACAGAGAATGGTAAATCATCAAAAAGAGAAACAACATTTACAACATCTAAAACAAAGGTGAGGCAAGATCAAAAGACCAATGATGAGTTGTCAAATATATCTGATGAGGAAACTGCCAACTTCATAAAGAAACTCAAGAAAGGGACAGGGAAATACAAAGGGAAGGTTCCTCTAATATGTTTCAACTGTGGCAAAATTGGACACTTTGCCAATAAATGTCCCCATCCTAAGAAGGAGGAAAGTGATGATGAAAGAACCTTCAAAAAACAGAAGAAAAGAAACACTAATAATAAAAAGAAGTCCTACAAGAAAAAGAAAATGTTCTTTACCCAAGAAGACAATAACTCATTAGAAGAAAATGAAGAAGATGAACCAGAGCTTGTATTTATGGGAATAAAAACTCAAGATGATAAACATTCAGAAGATGAAGAAGAATATAACTTTGAAGAAGAAATCCTTAGTGTAATTGAAGAACTAAGAAAAACTAAAAAACAAAACAAGGTGCTAAGTGAAGAGCTTCTAGAGATTAAAGAAGCTACTAAATCAAGAGAGAGGGAAGTTTCCAAAACCCTCAAAGATTTAGAACATACCATCAGTGATTTGAAGTCTCGGCTCCTTGAAGCTAATAAAATTGGAGAAGTCATTTTAAAACAACTTAATGATAAAAAACAAGTATGTGAGAAACTAGAAGTTGAGATTAAGCTGTTAAAAAGTGAAATTGAGAAAGAAAAGAAGGGATCACAATTTGGAAATATTTCAAAAATCTTGGATAAAAATCTCAATACTCAAAGGTCACCAAACAACAAGACTAGTTTGGGGTACACTCAAGACTCAACTTCTACATAACAAGGACCTGTTAAGAAACCAATCAGTTATGCAAATTCTTTGAAAAACTCATTAAAAAAAGAAGATAATAAGGAAAAGATGATACCACTGAAAACTGTTACACATAAACATAAATCAATACTTCCTACTAGAGTAAAAGATGATAAGAAAATTACAATCATCAGAAGGAATTCCCCCTAAATATCTATTTATTGGATATTGTTACTCTTGCAATAATTTTGGACATAAGGCAATACACTACAAAGCTTATAGAAAAAACAATCATAGAAATGTCATAAGATATAAGAACAATAAGTACAATACAGAGAAGAGAAACTATAACTCATTCTCTCCTTTGCAAGACGTCAATAGTGAATTCCAAAAATGCAACAACTATGGTCATAAAACCAGTGAATATAGATGGCCAAAATATGATAAAAGACAAATATTTCCCATAATAAAAAGAATGGAAGAAAAAGAAAACATAATGCAATGTAGCCTTATATGCAAGAAATCAAGGATGACAATGATATATAGACAGTGGATGTTCCAAACACATGACTAGCGATCAAAGTAAATTTCTCAAGTTAAATAAGAAAGGAAAAGGAAAAGTAACTTTTGGAGATAACATGTTAGCCAAGATACCGGGAAAAAAAGGCACTGTTAGTTTAGGAAATAATAAAACCAAAGCAGAAGATGTACTTCTAGTAGAAAATATCAAACCAAATCTCCTAAGTGTAAGTCAGACATGTGATCAAGGTCACATACTTACTTTTGATTCTCAGAAATGTGAGATCAGAAAAAAAGACACTGGAAAGCTAGTAGGGGTTACACCAAGAACATCTAGCAATGTGTACCTCCTTAATATAGATGAAGAAGAAAAATGTTGTTTAAGCCAAGTAGATGAAAGATGGCTATGGAATAGAAGTTTGGGACATTTAAGCTTTGGCAACTTGATCAAATCCAATGAGAAAAAGGTATTTAGGGACCTGCCAAAAGTGATTAAGCCTTTAGATTCTATTTGTAAACATTGTCAAATAGGAAATCAAACAAGAGTTAGGTTCAAAACAAAAGAGCATTCCACAACAAAACCATTAGAGCTTATTCACAAAGATCTATTGGACCAACCAGAACCAAAATTACTTATGGTGAACAATATTTTATGTTGATTGTTGATGATTACACAAGATTGACCTGGGTATTCTTTCTAAAAGAAAAATTATAAGCCTTTGAGAAATTTAATATATACAAAGCCCTTGTAGAAAATGAAACAGATCTAAAAATTAAATGTATGAGATCAGACAATGGAGGAGAATTCACCTCTAAAGAGTTCATTCAATTCTGTGAAAATCATGGTATCAAAAGACAGTTTTCAGCTCCCAGGACTCCTCAACATAATGGAGTGGTAGAAAGGAAAAACATAACAGTTCAAGAAGCTGCAAGAACCATGCTAAATGAAGCCAAGATTCCAGGAAAATTCTAGAGAGATGAAATCGACACAACAGTCCACATACTTCATAGAGATCAGCTGAGGCCCAACCATGACAAAACCCCTTATGAATTATGGTTTGGAAGGACAACATCTATTAAACACTTTAGAGCTCTTGGAAGTAAATGTTACATAAAAAATGATGAAGATAACTTAGGAAAGTTTGATCCAAGATATGATGAAGGAATATTCTTAGGATATTCATCGAATAAGAAAGCATGTCGATGTTATAATATTATACTACTAAATATAGTGTAAAGTGCCAATGTAAAGATAGATGATCTAAAAAAGAGCATATCCCAAGGCATTGATAAAAAATCTCAACAAGAAGATGATGATGTAGAATCTCAGCAGGAAGATGATGATATAAAATATTAGTAAGAAGATGATAATAATGAAACACATGAAAATGAACCACATACTGATGAAGAAGACAATGAAGAAACACCCTTGCCAAGAGATCCATCAAAAAGAGTTGAAAAGAATCATCCTGAAAGCCATATTATTGGAGATAAAAGTGCATGAGTAGAAATAAGAAGGAAACTTGATTTTGACTAAGAACAAGTAATGTTATCCCTAATAAAACCTAATTCAGTTAAAGAAGTCGTCAAAAGTAAAGATTGGATAAAATCAATGAATGAATAAATATACCAAATGGAGAAGAATCAGACTTGGGAACTAGTTCCAAGACCCAAGGACAAGAATGTGATAGGAACCAAGTGGATCTTCAAAAATAAACTAAATGAAAATGAAGAAATTATAAAAAACAAATTCATATTAGTGTGCAAAGGATATTCCCAAGTGGAAGGCATTGATTTTAAAGAGACTTTTTCTCCAGTAGAAAAACTTGAGGCCATTTGAATGTTCTTGGCATTTGCATGCTTTAGAAATTTCAAAATCTATCAGATGGATGTTAAGTTAGCATTCCTTAATGGAACACTAGAAGAATAAGTTTATGTTGAGCAACTAAAAGTATTCATGTTATCATAAAATCAGGACTATGTGTGCAAGATTAAAAAGGCCCTGTATGGTCTTAAACAAGCCCCTAGAGCATGGCTCTCTAGGCTTGAACAATACCTACAAAAACAAGGATATAAGAGAGGGACTACTGCCAACAACCTATACATCGAAATTGAGGATCAAAAAAATTTTTTGTGGTGGTATATGTAGATGACATCATATTTGGGAGTAATCTCACTACACTAAGAAGAAAACTTGCAACCAAAATGCAAGAATAGTTTGAAATGTCTATGCTGGGAGAACTGTCATTTTTCTTAGGTTTACTAGTAAATCAAACAGAAAATGGAATATTCGTTTCCCAAACCACATATATCAAGGAAATGCTGAACAAATTTCAAATGGAAGACAGTAAACCTATGAGTACTCCCATGGTCACTGGATGTAAACTAAGCCTAGAACACGACTCACCAAAAGTGGACCAAACGATGTATAGATCAATGGTTGTAAGTTTTCTCTATTCAACAACAACAAGACCTGACATCATGCAGGATGTAGGACTCATGGGGAGATTTCAATATGCACCTAAAGAAACTCACTTAAAAGTATTAAAAAGAATATTCATATACCTTCAAAGCACCTGAGAACTTGGATTATGGTATCCAAAAGATAAATATTTCAATCTAACTGCATATACTGATGCAGATTGGGTTGGTAGCATAGATGATAGGAAAAGCACCAGTGGGGGAGAATTTTTCTTAGGAAAAATTATGGTAGCATGGTTAAGAAAGAAACAAAAATCCACATCACTCTCTACAACAAAGGCATAATACATTGTTGTTGCATCCTGCTGCACACAAGTTCTTTGGATCGAGCAAACTTTAGAAGACCTACAAATAATTTATAATAATCCCATTACTATTAACTGTGATAACACTAGTGCCATAAGTATCTCTAAAAATATATTCATGCATTCTAAAACCAAACACATCCCAATTAGATACCATTTCCTAAGAGATCGGGTTACCCAAAAAATAGTTAAAATAGTGTATGTAGACACCAAAGAACAGATTGTAGACATTTTCACAAAACTCTTGCCCATAAGTACTTTTGAAAATCTTCGATAGAAATTAGGAGTAATTCAAAAACCTTATTAAAAACCATAAAAAACGTATCAGAAGGGGCACATGCTTAGGGGGAGCATAGCCACAGAGGGAGCTAAGAAATATCCCCTCTGCCAATGTTGTCAAAGGGGGAGGAAATTGATAAGGGAAGAAATTTCAAAAAGAAAAAAGGTTTCCATCAATGCCAAAGGGGGATATTGTTGGACATATTTTCATTGATGTGTTGTCATTGATGTCAATAGTTGATGTCACTATGATGTGATGATGAATTGTTATGAACAAAATGCAGAGGAATCTACCAAAATCTCAGAAGGGAAAGTGCATTGCAATGATGATGAGTTGTTATAAACAACATATAGAGGAATATACCAAAAATCTCAGAAGGGAAAGCGCATTGCAGAAACACGATCAAGATTGAAATCCCCACAGTAAAAATACAAAAAGAATCAAGGGAGAATCTTGTCCACTGATGTAGATTTTGGGACAAACTAGGATCATCAGATTTGGGAGTTACAGAGGAGAACCTTCTGATCAAACATCTAATTAAGTCTTGACCGTCAGATCTTAGTAAGGGCAGATCAATGAATGGGAGCCATTGCAGGATGAAAGGGTTGAGTTAAATGATTGTGCAAGTTTCAGTTCCAAAATCATCCCTGATCGTTGATCGACTTTGAGAGCATTCTTGACTGTTAGATGAAGTCAAGGTTTAATTGTGGAATCTCACTTTGGGAAAATTGAGAATTTGGAATGAATAACCCAAAGTCCCGAAGGCCGAAATAAATCTAGACTGTTGATCTAAGAGATGATCATAACTGTTGATTAAGGATTCACGAGATCCCAAAATATCCGAAATCCCAAAAACCGTTGGATCGTGTTAGGATTTTCGTGTCAAATATGGATCGTTAGATGAAGTCAAGTTGCTCGAGTTTTATTTGGAGAATCTCACTTCGGGAGAATTGAGAATTGGGAATGGATAACCCAAATTCCCGAAGGCCGAAATGAATCTAGACCATTGATCTAGAACTGATTACAGTCATTAGATCTAGGAGGAGGATATGTGTCGCGATAGGAGATCCATGTCAACATACCACTTCAGCAAGGACACGTGGTGAAATAAGATGGTGACACGTGTCTAGGTCCAGTTGGCACTTTAAGGTTACGTAAGTCACGAATCTAAGTGACACGTTGCAGCCACTCGGCCAATGCCAAGTCAACAATGATGTCAGCAAGTTACGTCACTCTGAGAGTTTGTCCTTCGGGGGAAACCAACAACTACCATAAGCGTTGAAGGCCGAAGTCAATGATAACCATTGATCTAATATCCTCCAGGATGAATCACGACTGTTAGATCAAAACATGATGTAAGCTCTCCCATGTTGACCACTTCGACACTGACCAACTCCAGTGGAATTTGGAACAACAATTACCCGAACCTCCGAACCTCCGAAGTCCCTAAGTAAATAATGGTTGTCCATCTCAACCTTTTATTAAGTCACAACCATCAGATTAAGAAATGGAAGGATAAATAAGGATTGAATCTAGACCGTTGATTTGGTTCTGGGATTCATGCTAACCATTGGATCAATCCTTGTGAGAAGTGAACGATAACCGTCCACTCAACTGTAGATCAAGTCATGGTCGTTGATCTATTAGAAACCTATGGACAAGCTAGAATCGTCCATCTATGGAAGAACATATATCGACCGTCTGATATACTTTGGTGAAATGTACTCTAGAAGGTTGAAAGATTGCAGAGGCTGGAAGTCCCAATGTAAAGAATGGTCATCCATCTCAATGTTTGATTAAGTCATGGTCGTTGGATTAAGTGGTGGAAGGATAAGTAAGGATCAAATATCGACCATTGATTCGATTCCAGGAATCATGCCAACCATCGGATCAACCCTTATGAGAGGTAACTACTTCAGAGAGTTGAAACTCCGGAAGATTGGATGAGAAATAAAATTGCCCAAAGGTCAAAGTACCAAAGGACTAGGTTCCAGCTCCCGGTCATGGGTTACGAACACATAAGCCATGAGGTGATGGGTACATTGCTTAATTAATAATCCCCTGGTTCTACACTATTAGTCACATGTAAATGGTTTGAAGGAAGCGCCTCTGCAGGATTCAATTTTTGCAAACATTTGCAGAGACATGGAATCAAATTAAAAGAAATCGATCCGTACCTATGATTGATTTATGAAAACAACTCTCACTAAATTAATGGCCTTCACAATGGTGTTTGAATAATAATAATAAAGATTATTGTTAATTTAAAATGAAGAGGTTCGATGGTCCAAACGAAGGGACACAATGCTTCATAGCTCACACCAGTTGGAAGAGTATATAAACAAGAAAGAGTGGTGAGGAGAAAATGTCTCTGTAGTGAAGATTAGAAGATCAAAAAACAACAAAGTCCAAGAAGAAGAACTGATGATTCTTATGAAGTGAGGGTGGAAGGGAGGAGCACGAAAGGATTCATATACTTTAAGTGTAATTTAAGAGAGTTGGTGCTTTTTGGGGTTGGTGCCCTAAAGACAAAGGAGTTAGTTCTTCCTAGGGTTGGTTCCCTAAAGACAATGGAGTTGGTGCTTCCTAGGGTTGGTGCCCTAAAGAAGGGGATTTGTGTCTCCTAGAGTTGGTGCTCTAAAAAGGATTGGTGTCCTTCACTATTCTTCATAAAATCCTTGTAATTCCTATTAATTATATTTATATAATTGATTTTGCAAACAAGTCTATTGTTGATCTATTGTGGTAATTAACAAAATATAAAAGTAACTACTAATTGTTGAAAAATGGTAATATTGATTCACCCTCCCCCTCTTAGTATTTCGACATGTTCAACAATATCCAAATTCTCTGCTACTTGAAACTTGGTTCTTGACCTTGTGAATCTACTTTGTTACCCTCCTAATGGGTTCCTATAGTAATTTTGATGAGATTCCTATGTGGTGTGCCCATCTAGGACCTAGTAGTAGCAATGTCCCTATCTATTTCCTCTATTTTAGTAGACAATTATTTTTATACCTCCTTTATGTTTGTCTTTTTGTGTGTTCTCTTTTTTTTTCTCATACCCACCTTACCTCTAGTATTTGTTTTCTTCCTATATTTTGTTTTGGCTGTCACTTAGCTCAGATCAAGTTGTAGAGCCAAAAATTATTCTTTGCTAATGGTTAAGAATTTATCCCCGGTAATTTGGCAAGTTTTACCCTCCAATGCATCACATACAATTAGCTTAATAATCCCATGATGGGATAATGTATCCACCTTTCATGTTTTCACTTTAGAACTCATTTCTCTAAGAAATTATAGCAAATAATAAGGAATGCTCAAGTTCTTTTTAGGTTGTTGACAGTAAAAAAGTCTTAATTGATGTAACAATCTGAAGTGAAATGCATAGACCATGGTATTCATTTCCTCACAATTTATGTATTTCATTATGTGCAAGACCACCTCATCCCATGGTGAGGGAGGGCTCTCTCTTTTAATACCATTCTTGTTTTGTTCCAAAGTTTCATAGGAACGAAGAAAACTTTTTTTTTTTTTTCGTACAATGTTGGTTGCATTTCCTCCTTGTCCCATGGAAACACCACAGAGAGTCCTATAACCCTCACCAACATGGGTTCATTGAGTTGGATACCCTTAACTATGGTTGTGTATTCTACTCCCTCCAAGTTATGGAAATTATTTGCAGATTCAAGGGAAATATCATCATCAAACTCTTGAATCCTATTGAAGTATTCCAACCAATTAGACTTTTGGAATACATCAACCACTTCATGGTTGGAATACAATTTATAAGGGTCTATAGGTTCTCTTCTATTGAGGCCAACCAAAATCTTAGTAGTTGACCATGATTTTGTGCTAGATGTTATCTTTTTCTTGGGATCTACCTCACTTTTCTTATTCTTCTAATAGTATAAGCAAGAATCCTATGCCTATTATTATTCTACCTCTAGGATTAATCCATTCCTAACTCATAAAAAAACAAAAATGATGCTTCATATGCTGCTCTAAGTGACATTCTTGTTTAATCATTCTTTTGATATATTCTTTTATTTTTTAAAAGGAAAAAAACTTAGGCAAGACACTTACTTCTTTCCTCAACTGTGGTGGTGGGATTTTCCTTGGTCTCTGCTTCCTTTTTAATTTCTCCTTGCAAGTCTTCCTTATTCTTTATCTTGGGATTTTTCAACGATTCATATTTTCTCTAGTAAACTTAGACTTAGATTTTTCCTTTTGAATCTATACTCTTTAACCTTTCCTCTAGGACACTCTAACCTTTTTACTTATCTTGAGGTTAACTTGGGTTATTTAAATTCTTAGACTCTTCAATAAACTCAATCACTCTGATTCAATCATTTTAGGTTTCGAGTTTTGGAAACATAGACTTAGACTATTTACCTTATCTAGAGGTTAAACTTAGTCTCTATGAGTTTGTCAACACTTAACTCCTTCATGAATGTGTATCAACTATAGATCATTGAACAAGATTACACTAAAAAATGGGTACCCTATGCCTAGGATCAATGATCTATTAGATCATTTGCAACAAGAAAAATATTTCACCAAGTTGGATCTCAAATAAGAATACCACTGGGTACATGTCAAGTAAGATGAAACCTAAAAAATTTCCTTCAAGACAATTAAAGGTTTGTATGAATGGTTGGTCATTCCATTTCGATGAGTTTCCAATGAGTAATAAGAGTTTCCAGTGGGGGAAGAATCAACATAAGACTTTCATTGAGATAAAAAGAAATATTAGTAAAGCACCATTTCTCGCAGTACTAAACTTGCAAAATCATTTGGAAGTGGAGATATATGCAAGTGAGTATGCCATGGGAGAAATAATAATGCAAGGTGGAAGGTCTGTATGCTATCATTTTGAAATATTTCATGGGGTAGTTCTCAGCTACCCTACCTATGAAAAGGAACTCTATGCCCTGGTTCAAGCTATCAAGAATTAGAAACACAATTTGATGGGAAAGGAGACCATCATCCACACAAATCACCAACCGCGATATTATTTGCAGGTCCAGTGTAAGCTACAACAAACTATACATTACATGTGGATGGTTTTTTTTTACAAAAAATTCATCTAGTCATCAAGTATAAGAAGGGAAACACAAACAGGTTGGTATACATGCTTTCAAGGCCACTCACATCCAATATTACAGCTTTGGGAACTCTGATGTACATGGATAATTTTACCCATGATGCATACAAATAGGAATACATAGAAGATGAGGACTTCAAGAAGGTGTTTCAGTAGCTACAAGGACAAATTCATATAGAATAAGGTGATAGCGAGGCTAACTATCATTTCTAGATTTTTTTACTCTACAAGCTCGACAAGCTTTTTGTCCGTAAAGGTGAATGGTTGTAGCTTATCAGAGAGGCCCACACCTCTAAGGTTGCAATACCTTTTGGTGTTGGGAAGATATATGCCAACTTACAGAGGTATGCTTACTAGCCCATAATGCAAGAATATGTAGCACAGTATATTAGAGGATGTATAATTTGTTGTAACAACAAGACAAATAATAGGAAGCAAGGTATATACCATCCCTTACCTGTACCCACTCGACCTTGGAAAATCATTTCCATGGTTTTTGTGGGACCTTTACCAACAACCAAGAAGGGACATGGTTATCTATTTTTGGTAGTTGATAGGTTCAACAAGATGTGCATTCTCATGCCTTGTAAAAATATCATCAAAGGACATGAAGCAACAAACATGTTATTTGAGTAGGTCTAGCTGCACTTTGGGATACCAAGGAGCATCATCTCAGACATGGATACCATATTTCTCAATACATTTTGGAATACATTGTGGGAGAAGATGGACACTAAGTTGAATATGTCTACAACATTCCATCCATAGAAAAATGGGTAGACATAAGTAGTCAATAGGACTTTGGCGCAAATTCTGAGGGGTTACAATCAGAAACATCCAAAGACCTGGGATGAAAACCTGACGTACATACAACACTCTTATAACAGAGCAGTCCACACTTCTACTAATAAGTCCCCTTTTGAAACTTGCTTTGGATGTTTGTCGCTGTCACCCTTGGATGTTGTTTATGAACAACAAGGAGGAGTGAGGGAAGACACCATGGAAGAATCATTAAAAGCATATATGTTTATTGAAAATGTTAGGCAGATCCATTTGCAAGTACAGGAGACACTGAAGAGGTCATAGGAAAGTTACACGACATGACATGATCAACATAGAAAAGAAAAATCATCCAAAGTGGGAGACAGCGTTTGGTTACAATTAAACAAGGAAAGACTATAGGGTCCTAGTAAGAATATCAAGGATCTATGGTATGGCCCTTTAGAGATATTGGAGAAGGTAGGAGATAAGGCCTACAGACTCAGTCTACCCCCATACATGCACATTTACTCATTAGTGAATGTGGAGAATGTCAAAATCTAAGAGCCTTCCATGTAGGATCAGGAGGAGGATTATGTCCTACCTTACATAGAGGACTTAGCACCAGATGCTTAGGAAAAGTTGGCAGAGGACACAGTTTTGCAGAAGCAATCCAAAAATACAAGAAAGGGGTAGCATGACCTTTGGCAGATTGGGTTGAAAGGAAAACTTCCAAGCAAAGCAAAGTGGTACTCCAGGTAGAAGGTAGAGAAAAAATTTCATCACCTCATTTAGTAAATATTTTAGGGACTAAAATCCTCCTTAAATGAGGAGGCATGATATGGATTTGATTGTTATATTATTTTTCATATATCTCAATGTTTTCTGGGTGAAAAAAATTGGAGAAATCAAGTTACAAATCCATTTTACGGTTGGTCCCAATTTGAAAATTTGGGTACAAAAAAATGTCTAAAATATTTCATAGCCATTTTAAGGCACCAAACAATATTTTTTTTAAGGTCCAAACCTTAAAATGGACGAAGCGAATCTATTCTAAACACCAATACCTTTCCAATGGTGCAAGAATTTCCTCAATCAGAGTTTGTATGCAAAAGTTATGCCTCTTGCAAGTTGACCTTCTGTATTGATCACCTTGATGTGAGTGTATGCCACATCAACCCCCATTACTTAAACGTGTGAGGCTAGCCATGCTGTGGATTTTCTAGAACGTTCTAGAAAGTCCAAACCTTATCAATAATTTAGGTTTGAGGAAATCAATACTCTAACCCTAGATGACTATCAAGCTATGCTAAATATCGGGTTGCTAGGGGGAGAAGGGGTCCCATTCTTTGTATTGTATCTTGTTCCATAGTTGAGCACAACATCCAAGAGTAGTATTATGTGAGCATAATAGAGGAGGAGAGATTTTGTAGTGGCCATATAGGCCACAGTGTCAAAGGAAACTCCAAAGAGAGTGCCTCTTTCTTTGTACTTTCATTTGAAGGAAAGATAGCATAACGACCTCACCTTCTAGATGGGTTTTCTCCCATACTAGGTTTACCAGGTCATATATTGTGTTTATTTGTGGATGGTGTGTGACTATTTATTTATTTTCTCTATTTTTCACATTTCAACTATTTCATACATTTAAGCAGGAAAAAAAATAGTAATTAAAGAATCTGATATCTAAAGGAACTAACCTTCACAGTAAAGATTTCTGTAATTTTATTAGATTTGTTGTAACAAACTGTCTAGTGGAATATCCATGATAGTTCATGGATCATATACTAGAGGCGGCTCATATTCAAGGTTGGATCAAATGTATTTCTCTACCCAAGGGGGATGATATGGTTAATAATCATTTTGTGGATGACTCTCTTTTATCTGTCTTTGTTGATGAAGAGTTGGTCTCAACTACTAGGTATTGTCTTGCAATTTTTTGTGAGGCTTTAGGGGAAATTGTTAGTGATCAAAAGATGGAATACTAGTTAGTTGGTATTGAGGATTAGCCCATGTAGTTGAAAGCTGCTTGGAGTTTTATTTAGCCAGGGGTTATTGTGTGATATCTTGGTATACCATTTGGGGTGCACCTTTCACCGATTTCTATGTGGGATTGGTGCCTGGAAATATTGCAGTGTAATTTATTTTTTTGTTAGTGCAAGGATTTTCCCTTTGCTGCTAAGATGACATTGGTGAGTAGGATTATTCAGGCCTCCCACATCTACTATGTTTCTTGTTGGCTTCTCAACATAACATACTTTCACTGATTAGAACAGATTTTGTGATCGTACATGTGTGGCCAAGTATGGTGGGGCTCATGGTCTTCCCATGGTCCCTTGGGATACATGTATCATACCTAAGGATGAGGGGGGGGCTTGGTATAATTGATGTGGAAACCCAAGGTAGCATTTTGGCCATTGAATGGGTGGTTAAGTTTCTGGAGGGCTCATTCACTTGGCAAGTTTTGATGTGATACATATCGATTTCAAATCATCATGTTGAGAAAGTAAGAGCATAGTTCGGTTTACATGATATATTTTTTGCTCCTCATAATTTCCATATTTCAGGATCCTTCATCTTTAGGAGTATTTTGACAACTTGGATGAGGGTGGAAGGTTGGAAATGGATAGGAAGTATATTGGGTTGGGATCTGGCAAGGAGGCAAATTTGGCATTAGAAGTAGGAGGGTACTTGCATATCTAACCTCCCTTGTTTTTAGGCAAGGAGGCTTAGTAGAAAGAATATTTCTTCTAGAGAGATATTTGGGATTCCAATTATTATTCTTGGAAGGACTTGCATTCAATGGCTAGGGAGTTTTCATTGTCTTCTACGGATCATCCTAGCTTTATGGAGATTATTGAGCTCATACCCCAAGAAAATTTTTGTAAGATGAATATTTTTATGACTGGTCCCTTTTGGAAAGACTGAGAGTGGAGTTTTGGATGTCCCTTAACTTAATATGATTCCCACAATATCTACTCCATTCTGCATCAACTGCATGAGTTAGGTATTTTTCTCAATTCCATGTGGATGTCTTCGTATGCAAAGAGTCATTAGATTCATCGATTGCATGGTGTATGGTCGATTCAAGTTTCCTATAAGTTTTGGGTTTTTTTCTAGTTGGTGACCTACCAAGGTCTCCCCTCCAAAGCTCGATTGGATAAAAGTGCTCTTTCTGATGGCCTTTGCCCCTTTTGCTTGAAGTCAAATTCATTGAAGCACATCTTGTGGGAATTCTCCTTTGTGAGATCTTGTTGGGATCAAGTTTAATCTTAGAAGACAAACATCCTTCAGGGACATTTGCATCGGTGGACAATTTTGTTTGGTGATTCCATATCGGTGATTTGGGATTCCTTGGATGGTATTTGGCACTATTTGAGAGTTTTTTCTTTATATATCCTTTGGAAACTCCATTGAAAGTTTATTTTTGATAATGAAGTTATCTCATACAACATTTTATTATTATGGCGACATGACATATGTATGCAACTACTAGCAAAAAGGGAATTATTGATTAGAGATGCCAAATTGTTAGATCTGACCATTGGTTTCATAGTTGTTTTAGTTACCCTATGGAAGATGATATGATATGATGTACATTGTATATAGTCTTCTATTTTTTTAATTTGATTCTTTTAGCACTAAGAATCACCCTCAGATTGCAAAGAGGATAAGCCCAATACCCATCAAAGTATGTGTAAATGTAAATGAGTGATTACAGGTCAAATGGACAAGACTTAGAATAATAATGTTTTAACTCAGAAATCTGGGCTAGCATGCATAAGAAAATGAGGTCTTGATTAGCTTCAGTCAGTGAATGAGATTAAAAGTGAATAGGGGGGAGACTTAGTGAAGGAGGTGTAAAGGTCTGCTATTGACATCAGGTCTTCAAGAAGCCCAAGGAAGAAAAACTCAAACACAAGAACTTATTGAATTCAAAGTTAAACAACACTGAAGAACATCATAGCAGCATTATAATTAAACATTCATCATAACAAAACCATAACAATCTCATATGGATCATCCAATCATGAGTACTTCAGCATAAGAGGAAAAAAGATGATATAAAGAGAAACTGACTTCTATTAATAAAAAATTCTCAAGTCCAATACATAACTAGAGAACAGTCTGCTTAGTCAAAAATATTACAATCAGGGAGTCTAGATCAACCATTCGAACCTCACTAATCATTTAGAATATGTATTTATAACCAAAAAGTAAAGGCAACAACTAGAGGTGTCAGCTAGCCTCCCTCCCCTAGGATTTTCTAAAGCAGTTACCATTCTAACACTTGTGCTAAAAGCTCTTAACAAACTGCTACAAATTAGGAACCATGTTGACAACCACTCCAACAAGAATTAAATGACATGTATCCCTTTAGGCGCATTCCTTTTCATTGCCAAGCGTCCTCCAGGGGTTGTATGCTGCCTTCATGCTGCCACCTGTGATCCTCTCTTCTCTCCACATCATCAACCATCTAAAGGAGTCATGAATTCGAATCCCTTGACTGCAAGGGCCAGTTCATAGCGCCATTCAGTAGTGCATTGGGAAGCCAATTCTGTAGCGCCCTTTGCAAAACAACTCTGCAGATTTCGTAGCGCCTCCTCCAAAACAAGTCTGCAAATTTGGTAGCGCCATCCATGAAAACAAATCTAGGGATTTGGTAGCGCCATTAATACCACAGTCCTATAGATTTAGTAGCACCATTGTTGACATAGTCCTGTAGAATTTGGTAGGGCCATTGTTAAGTTCAGCTAGGAGATTTTGTAGCATTCTGCAGAATTGGTAGTGCCACTGTGTAGTTCAGCTAGGAGATTTCGTAGCATTCTGCAGAATTGGTAGCACCACTGTGTAGTTCAACTAGGAGATTTCGTAGCATTCTAGGTAGCATAGTTTTGCAGAACATACTATATAGATGAATCTGTAGCACCATGGCGCTATGGAATGTCTGTGTTTTTTCTATGTGATGAGACCAATCCTTCAAAAGCACAAAAAAAAACTTAGCTGATGGACTAGGAGCCTGTAGATGCCTATATAGGTGGAAAATTTATACTTCCTTGATCACTTTAATCTTGCAAAAAGAGACCACCCACAAAAATAGATCTTATATCCCCCAACTACTTTATCAACCTAGCACTCCTCCTTGTTGTAGGAGAGCTTCCCTCTATCATGGCATCATGTTTTTCCTTTGAAGGGATACTCTTCTTGACTATAGGTGTACTCTTCTTGACTACTGATTCATCTGTTTCAATTGTAGCTTGTACCAGAACATTTAAGTTCCTTTGAACCAATTCATCCTTGAAATGTTGCAATTCTTCCTTGAGCTTTCTATTTTGAGACCGAAAGCCTCTGTTTTTTCCTGTAGAGGTTATTAAGTTCCTTATGAAGAGGTAGGGCTCTTCTTGCTGAAATTTTTTCCAAATCAAGGGTGTTACTGTACATATCCATGAGCTCCTTCATTTTAATTCTCCTAGTCAAGCTTTCTGCTTTCAAACGATCAACCTCCTTCCTAGCCTCCCTAGGCTTTCTGATCAATGTTTTGAAAGTGTGATTACTAGGTGGAGTGTTGATGTTGATAACCTCAA
>JASDQU010309248.1:33919-62499 GCA_032191745.1 Picea mariana
TGTTACTGTACATATCCATGAGCTCCTTCATTTTAATTCTCCTAGTCAAGCTTTCTGCTTTCAAACGATCAACCTCCTTCCTAGCCTCCCTAGGCTTTCTGATCAATGTTTTGAAAGTGTGATTACTAGGTGGAGTGTTGATGTTGATAACCTCAATAGGTTTCTCATTGGATTTACTTTTATCTTTCTGATGCACAGGGACTCTGTCTATCACTCCAATAGGCTTCTCAGTTCCTTCACCCTTATCTTTCTCTTTCCTTGGAGCTAAAACCTTAGGTAGGACTTCTTCTTCAACAATCTCATTGAGGGTTGATGATCTAGTAAAAGGCTTCCTAATTTTGATCTTAGCTGCTAGAGCAGGTGAAGAGAAATGCAATTTCCTTCCCCTCTTGGCTGTGGCTTTAGTGGATGAGGGGAATTATTCCAATTCAGGTGCAGGAGGGGGTGAAAAATCTCTTTGTGGAGAGTGATGAACCTCCCTCTCTCCTTCTTCAATTTCCTTGAGGGATTCTTTGTCTTGAGTAGTGGATATGATTTTTCTCTTCTTGCTTGTTCCTGCTAGAGTAACACTAGTAGATGGTAAAGGGCTCTGCATCCTAGACTGAGGAGTAGAGGCTGTATCCAACTACATATGGGTAGAGACAATGAATTGTTCCCAAGACATGTTCCTCTTCATCAATTCTTCCATCACCAACATCCCGATCAACCCAAAGTGAAAGACACTAGTGTCCACAGCCTTGGACTTGGTTTGGACTCTATCAGACATCTTCCCCATGCTCCTCAAAAGGTGGAAAGGGAGATTCATTGCATATTTACCAATAAAATGTAGCAAGATACGTATATGGTACTGGTATAACATGTTAAACTTTCCCTCACATGTAAAGTATCTCTAGATGATCTTCAACATTTTATCAAAACCTTCAACTAGGTGGCTTCTAGGAACTCCCTTAGACAAATTGTTTGTTTGATAGTCTGGTTTAAGGAAGTCCTTGGAGAAGAATAAATTTAGGATCATGGATTTGAACCACCTCTCACCAATATTAGGAATCTCAGTGGCTGCTGCAATGGAGGCTTTAGATACCTCAAACGCAAGGTTTCCCACCTTAGTCTTAATTCCATCAAAATGTAATGCAAACTGCCTTGCTACTTCAAGGTGTCCCCTTTGCATGTTTTGGCTAAGAGAAAGACATCCAACCCTTTGGAAAACCTCCCTGACCATTGGCTCAACATCAAACAGGTGCATGTCAGAGGGTTCAATCCTGACCACACCCCCTCCCTTGTGAGACTTCTTCCTTTGAGGTGTCTCCATGGATACAAATAGGGGATCAAAGGTTGTGGTGCAGTGAGGGGTAAAGGAAACAAACAGAAGCAGAGATCAATGGGAAATGATAGTGGCTAATGGTTTCTCTCTCTTAGGAGTTTCCTCCAACTCACCTTGAATTAAAAATAGACTGGTTTGATGGCCTTTCTTTAAAATTGAGAGAAATAAATTCTGAGTTAAGGAAGGCAGGGATGCACTGTTCAGTTTTATATCTCCACACCATGGCCATTAAAGCTTTGGAAGGGTAGGGACTTCTTTCAATCACTGCCAACATATATTAAGATGAATGAATGATGATATAGTGAAAAGAAGAGGCTAATGCATGGGTATTTATTTAAAAAAGATAGCACTGACCAATCCAAGTAAAAACACATTGCATGAAACATGGGATATGTACCATAATTTTAGCAATGAATTTTTGTAGTGCAATGTGCACACAAGGGCCAAGTGACTGAACAAGTACTCAAGCTTCAGAAGAAAAATGGCTTGACCTCTAGAATAGGTTAAAATTAGGTGGAAAATGGCTATGAAGACTGTGGGAGAAAATCTACAGATGCAAATGGATGATAGAGGAAGTAGTCTGCAGCGTCAGGTGCTACCAAAAGATGAGGTAGGGATGTCTCAAGACTTTGCCATTCATATGAGAGGACTCACGGAATACCTGGAGAATGTGATTGATAATGGAGGATCTACAACAAGTTAGGAAACTGCTACGTCCACCTCAACCTCCAATTTAGCTTTGGCATTTGATCTCATAGCGCACTCTGAAGCTAGACTGAACTATTGATTTCAGCAGCACCGAGTTTGAGAGAAAATTCAAATGCTTTAACTGTTATCAAGATCATAAATGACCAGATATTAATATTCTCTTTTAACAACCAGGGCATTGAAAACAAGGTAAATCATGACCTCGCTTGATTATGATGAAATATGACAAGGATCATAGGACAAAGGTGCGCTATGGAAACTCCTAGTGAGTTGGTAGTTCCTTTTTCAAAATTTGATTTGACCCTCTTTAACGAACATAGGGACGACATGGAAAGGATAAAGAGTGTGAGTGGATGGAGTGATGTGTCAAGTCATTTGGACCATGGGGTGGGTTATGCTTGATGTCAAGTCAAGAGGTGAGTCGAAACCATAAACCATAGAATGAACCTCGGCTTAAAATCTATGTGTGGGCCAAAAAATGAGCCAAAACCACAAGTCTTTATTTGTTCAAACTGACCTAAGCAAATCACACAAAGAAAAATAAATCAAACCTAAAGTCTAAAGGATAAAAAATAAACCTAAGGGATAAAATACCCAAGGCAATTTCATGTGATAACATTGGCTCCACAGGGGATGGCATGCTCCCTGTGAGTTGTCAAGAACAAACATTTTCAGTGCCTTATCCTAGGGATATGGGGTCACTTATTCAATCAGAAATAAAACAAAAATGATATTTACAATGAAATCAAAATCCACTCATGGCTAAAGAAAAATACTTTTTCAAAAAGTGCCCATTGACAGGGCCACCAAAAACTTTGGAATCCTCCAAATTCTACAACTTATAAGTGTTAATTGAAAATACCTCAAAAATTTTGAAGGGACCAATCCATAAGGCTTCAAATTTATCGTGTTTTCCTTTGTCTTGCTTGGGTGCATCCCACTTGAGAACTAGATCTCCCAGTTGGAAATCTTCTTTTCTTACCTTCTTGTCAAAGGCTTGCTTGATATTTTGTTGATGGTTATGTGCTTTGTCCAATAACTGCTCCCTAGTCTGTTTCAATTCTACCAGCTATTGTATTCTTCTGACCATATCATCAGGTTCTCCTTGGTAGTCCTGGAAGAATTTTTCCACAAGAAAGGAAAGCTAAGTAGGAAAGATAGCCTCAACTCCATACATAAGCTGAAAAGGAGAGACACCAAGTGATCTCTTTGTTGTAACTCTATAAGCCCCACAAAGCAAATTTGAGCTTTGAGTCTCGTGCTTTCTTGTTTTCTTCTAACAATATCTTAATGATATTTATAAGGCTCTTGTTAGAGGATCCTTCTAATCCATTCCCTTGGGGGTAGTAAGGAGTGGAATGAACCAATGTAATCCCATACTATTCACAAAACTTGATTAATGGTTTAGCCTTGAAAGATGCAACATTATCAGTAACAATTTTGCTCGAACAACCAAATATTGACATGATATCCTCCAGAAAACTAATGATTACCTTGTGGGAGGCATTCCTTGTAGGGATGGCTTCTATCCACTTGGTGAAGTAATCATTGGCAGTCAAAATCCACCTATGTTGACCACTTGAAGCATGATGAATTTCTCCAATGAAGCCTGACCCCACTGCTGAAAAGGTCCTGAAACTACCACAGGCTTCAATGGAAAAGATTTGAGTTGCTGCTTTCCATAAAACTTTTGGCACTTGACACAAGCTCTAATATTTGCACAAACGTCAGTAAAAATACTAGGCCAAAAATACCCATCTCTGAGGATTTTATAGGCTGTGGTTCTCCAAAAGTGATGCCCCCCACATAAACTGTCATGAAAATCAATCATAACCTTTTGGGCCTCCTGTGGATCTAGACATCTCAAAATCACTCCTAAAGGATCTTTCCAATACAAAACTTGGTCAATAAGACATTATCTGATTGCTTTGAGCTTCAAAGCTCTTACCTTGTTCTTTTCCAAACCATCAGGAGGCTGCAACTTCTGCAGAAAATATATGATGTCCTTGTACCAAGTGCATTATGCCAATTGGGGGTTGACCTGAGAACCTTTAAGAGACAACTCAACTTGTTGGTTTTCTGAGCTAATGTTTATGAAATTAACCCCCAAAGCTTTGCAATTTGATTCAACCAACAACCTAGATAAGCATTGGCCTTTAACCAATTTCGTGGGCTTTATTTCAAGGTCAAATTCCATAATTTTGGCAATCCATTTGCTCCTCCTCCCATCTATGTCAGGATGGATAAGTATATCTTTCAATGAGACTGAAGGGACATATGCAACAACTTTTGAATGCAACACATATAATCTGAAAGCCTTGAGGGCTTTGACCAAAGCATAATCCTTCTTTTCCATGATGTCATATTTTATTTATGCATCCCTCAATGCCCTGATGAAAAAGGAAACGGGATTCTCTAACCCTTCTGCATTTTCCTGCAATAAAACAACAACTACTGTGTCAAATGA
Source organism: Picea mariana (assembly GCA_032191745.1). Lineage (NCBI taxonomy): Eukaryota > Viridiplantae > Streptophyta > Pinopsida > Pinales > Pinaceae > Picea > Picea mariana. The sequence continues at coordinate 38,416 of JASDQU010309248.1, forward strand.
AGAAAAAGAAAACATTAGAAAATCCTTGGAGTAGTTAGGGATGATGAGGAAAGGTGCTTCAGTCAAATCCTTTTTTATTTGATCAAAAGAATTGCGAGACTCAGTAGTCCATTTGACTTCATTTCCTTTCCTTAGCATGGTTGTAATGTAATTTACCAATTTTGTAAGTTCATCATCTTGAAGATGGACAACAGAGGAATCAAAGGTTAAAGCTTCATCTCTACTTTTTCTCTTGTCCCTATCATATTTTCCCCTAAGTTTGTCAGCTGCCACTATGTTAGATTCTACTTCTAAGGCTGCATCTTGCATATGAGCTAAGGAGGTAGATCTTCTTTCTCTCAGTAGAAGGCAAAACTCATGGTCAAAAGCATTGGCATAGGTGATCTTGGCATAGGTTTCTGTAGGCTTTATTTCAACAGGAATCTTGTTGTACATTTTATTAAATCTTTTTGAGAAGTCTGAAATAGATTCTCCCTCTTTCCTCTTAAGGGATCCAAATTCTGTGATATAATAAGGAAATTCTTTTTTATCCCCCCACTATCTCAAGAAAGCATCATATAAAGCTTCAATCCCAACAATGGATCCAAGAGTCAAACCCCTAAACCATTTCCTAGCCTCACCATCAAGGCTCTGTACAAAAACTCTCATCCATACATCTTCATTCTCAATGTTAAGATTTTCTTCATAACTATAAAAGGAAACAAGGTGTTCGTCAACAGGTATGTCTTTCTCCCCTCTGAACATGGGCATGTACTTAAGGTAGTCTCTAGCAGGGAGAGCATTCATAGGCTAAGCTAAGATAAGAGGGGCATACCTAGTAGCCACTATGGCGTCCATCCTATTTCTAGGAGAATTAGCACCTACCATTGGGTTATGACCTATAGGAGAACAAGGGGGAGATGGAGCTTCCATAGCTACAACTACATTTTGGGTTTGAGAGGAAAGAGGAAACTTGGATGAGGATGGAGAGGTCTCAAATTTCAGAGGAAGAGTTTGAGCCTTTGGGGAAAATGAAATAGGGTCCAAGGGAGAAGATGTTTCCTCTTTTTTAGTCTCAGTAACTTTGATAGGAGGAGGAGTAGGAAAACCCAAAGTAGGGAAATATTCAAGACTCTCAAGTTTGAACCACTTTAAAATGTCAGGGGAAACAAGGGTTTCCAAAATTTCTTCATTGAATTGAGGTATAAAAGATGAATATTCAACAGGAAAAATTTCAAAATCTAAACTTCTAGAAACTTCAGTAGAAGGTAAACTAGGAGGGTTACATACGGCTACTGGAGTTTTAAAAGAAGAATCATATGAATGACCAGAAGTACCTGGTATAGAAGTTGAAAATCCTTCTTGAGAAGCCTTTCCTTTTCTGGTAATTCTCTTTGGGTCAGCTTCAGGTGTTGCCAGAGGTAGATGTGGAGTAGACCTCGTGTGTGTATCTTTAAGAGCCACAACTAAAACAATGGAGTCGCCAGGTGCAAGTTTCAATCTTCATTGTACTGAATTCTAATGCACCTTCAGAATCAATGTGCTTTGTCGTTCGATCCCAGAGAAATGTCTTCAATTCGTTCCTCGACAATGACGCAGAGAATGTTATCACTAAGAATCACCCTCAAATTGCAAAGAGGATAAGCCCAATACCCATCAAAGTATGTGTAAATGTAAATGAGTGATTAAAGGCAAATGGAAAAGACTCATCATAATAATGTTTTAACTCAGAAATATGGGCTAGCATGCATAAGCAAATGAGGCCTTGGTTAGATTCAGTCAGTGAATGAGAGTAAAAGTGAATAGGGGGAAGACTTAGTGAAGGAGGTGTAAAGGTCTGCTATTGACATCAAGTCTTCAAGCAGCCCAAGGAAGAAAAACTCAAACACAAGAACTTATTGAATCCAAAGTTAAAGAACATTGAAGAACATCATAGCAATATTATAATCAAACATTCATCATAACACAACCATAACAATCTCATATGGATCATCCAATCATGAGTGCTTCAACATAAGAGGCAACAAGATGATATAAAGAGAAATTGACTTCTATTAATGAAAAATTATCAAGTCCAATACATAACCAAAGAACTATCTACTTAGTCAAAAACATTACAATCAGAGAGCCCAACTCAACCATTCAAACCTCACTAATCATTTAGAATATGTATTTATAACCAAAAAGGAAAGGCAACAACTAGAGGCGCGAGCTGGTCTCCCTCCTCTAGGATTCTCTAAAACAGTTACCATTCTAACACTTGTTCTAACAACTATTAACAAACTGCTACAAATTAGGAGCCATGTTGGCAACCACTCCAACAAGAATTAAATGACATGTCTCCCTTTAGGCGCATTCCTTTTCATTGCCAAGTGTCCTCCAGAGGTTGTATGCTATCACCTGTGATCCTCTCTTCTCTCCACATCATCAACCATCCAAAGGAGCCACGAATTCGAATCCCTTGACTGCAAGGGCTAGTTCGTAGCACCATTTAGTAGTGTTGCATTGGGTAGCCAATTCTGTAGAGCCCTTTGCAAAACAACTCTGCAGATTTCATAGTGCCTTTTCCAAAATAAGTCTGCAAATTTTGTAGCGCCAATCCTATGTAGCTCTGCAGGTTTGGTAGCGTCATCCATCAAAACAACTTTGTGGATTTGGTAGCACCATTACTAACACAATCCTGCAGATTCGGTAGCACCATTACTGACACAATCCTGCAGAATTCGGTAGCGCCATTGTTAAGTTCAGCTAGGATATTTCTTAGCATTCTGCAGAATCGGTAGCGCCACTGTGTAGTTCAACTAGGAGATTTTGTAGCATTCTAGGTAGCCCAGTTTTTCATAATATACTATATATATGATTCCGTAGCGCCATGGCGCTACTAAATGTTTGTGTTTTTTTGGTGTGATGAGACCAATCCTTCAAAAGCATTAAAAAAAACTTAGCTAATGGACTAGGAGCCTGTAGATGCTTGTATAGGTGGAAAATTTATACTTCCTTGATCACTTTACTCTTGCAAAAAGAGACCACCCACAAAAATGGATCTTATATCCCCCAACTACTTTATCAACCTAGCACTCCTCCTTGCTGTAGGAGAGCTTCCCTCTATCATGGCATCATGCTTTTCCTTTGCATGGATACTCTTCTTGACTGCAGGTGTACTCTTCTTGACTACTGGTTCATCTCTTTCAATTGCAGCTTGTACCAGAACATTTAAGTTTTTTTGAGACAATTCATTCTTAAAATGTTGCAATTCTTCCTTGAGCTTTCTATTTTGAGACTGAAAGCCTCTGTTTTGCCTGTAGAGGTTATTAAGTTGATTATGGAGAGGCAAGGCTCTTCTTGCTGAATTTTTTTCCAGATCAAGGGTGTTATTGTACATATCTGTGAGCTCCTTCATCTTAATTCTCTCAGTCAAGATTTCTTCTTTCAAACGATCAACCTCCTTCCTAGCCTCCATGAGCTGTCTAATCAATCTTTTGAAAGTGTGATTACTAGGTGGAGTGTTGATCATGTTGATAACCTTAACAGGTTTTTCAATGGCTTTACTTTTATCTTTTTGCTGCACAGGGACTCTGTCTATCACCCCAATAGGCTTCTCAATGCATTTACCCTTATCTTTCTCTTTCCTTGGAACTGAAACCTTGGGTAGGACTTCTTCTTCGACAACCTCCTTGAGGGTTGATGATCTAGTAAAAGGCTTTCTGATTTTGATCTTATCTACTGGAGCAGGTGAAGAGAAATGAAACTTCCTTCCCCTCTTGGCTATGGCTTTAGTGGATGAAGGGAATTCTTCCAATTCAGGTGCAGGAGGGGGTGGAAAATCTCTCTATGGAGAGTGATGAACCTCCCTCTCTTCTTCTTCAATTTCCTTGAGGGCTTCTTTGTCTTGAGTAGTGGATTTTCTTTTTCTCTTCCTGCTTGTTCCTGCTGGAGCAATACTAGTAGATGGAAAAGGGCTATGCATCCTAAACTGCGGAGTAGAGGCTATATCCAGTTGCATATGGGCAGAGACAATGAAATATTCCCAAGGCATGTTCCTCTTCTTCAATTCTTCCATCACCAACATCCTGATCAACCCAGAGTGAAAGACACTAGTGTCCACAACCTTGGACTTGGCTTGGACTCTATCAGACATCTTCCCCATGCTCCTCAAAAGGTAGAAAGGAATATTCATTGAATCTTTACCAATAAAATGTAGCAAGAGCCTTATATGGTACTGGTATAACATGTTAAACCTTCCCTCATATGTAAAGTATCTCTTGATGATCTTCAACATTTTATCAAAACCTTCAACTAGGTGGCTTCTAAGCACTCCCTTGGACAAATTGTCTGTTTGATAGTCTGGTTTAAGGAAGTCCTTGGAGAAGGAAACATTTAGAATCATGGATTTAAACCACCTCTCACCTGTATTAGGAATCCCAATGGCTACTACAATGGAGGCTTCAGATACCTCAAACTCAAGGTTTCCCACCTTAGTTGTAATGCCATCAAAATGTAATGCAAATTGCCTTGCTACTTCAGGGTGTCCCCTCTGCATGTTTTGGAAAAAAGAGAGGCAACCAACCCTTTGGAAAACCTCCCTGGCCAGTGGATCAACACAAAACAGGTGCATGTGAGAGGGTTCAGTCCTGACCACACTCCTATAAGTTTTAAACCTGCAAAGTAAAGCAACGCATATAGATTCTTAAGCAATACAGAAATTAATCAATGGCTCATACACAGAGTACACAGAGATTTTTATCGGAAACCCTCAACCGGGAAAACCTTTCTTATTTTCATTATATCGAATTTCACCATTCGCAATACAATATATACAATGTTTTTAGGTATTCCGTAGATACCAAAACCCTAATCCATTAATCCAGGATTAATTTACAAATCAGCTAAAAATAGCAAAATACGCTAAAAATAGCAAAAAACCGCCCAAAAAAAAATTTCAGGGCGTTGCCCCGGGCTACCGCCCGGTGCTGAATGCTGCACGTAACCAGGGGGGGGCATACCTGCCCCCCCCTGGGACCCCCCTAGGAAAGCACTTGGCGCACACAGTAGAGCTCTAGGTGAAGGGATCGTTAGACGCAGTTGTCGTATCTGACGCACCCACACACACACACATGCAAAGAATATAACACACACCCAACAACTCCCTCCCTTGTCAGACTTTTTCCTTTGAGGTGTCTCCATGGATATAAACAGGGGATCAAAGGTTGCGGTGCAGTGAGGGGTAAAGGAAACAAACTGAGGCAGATATCAATGAGAAATGATAGTGGCTAATGGTTTCTCTCTCTCAATATTTTCCTCCAACTCACCTTGAATTAGTAATAGACTGGTTTGATGGCCTTTCTTTAAAATTGAGAGAAATAAATTCTGAGTTAAGGAAGGCAAGGATGCACTGTTCAGTTTTATATCACCACACCATGGTCATTAAAGATTTGGAAGGGTAGGGACTTCTTTCAATCAATGCCAACAAATCTTAAGATGAATGAATGATGATATAGTGAAAAGAAGAGGCTAATGCATGGGTCTTTGAATACAAAAGATAGCACTGACCAATCCAAGTAAAAACACAACGCATGAAACATGGGATATGTAGCGTAGTTTTAGCAACGACCTTTTGTAGCACAGTGTGCACACAAGGGCCGAGTGACTGAATGAGTACTCAAGGTTCAAAAGAAAAATGGCTTGACCTCTAGAATAGGTGAAACTTAGGTGGAAAATGGCTATGAAGCTCATGGGATAAAAGCTACAGATGAAAATGGATGAGAGAGGAAGTAGTCTGTAGTGTCGGGCACTACCAAAAGATGAGGTAGGGGTGTCTCAAGAATTTTCCATGCAATTGAGAGGACTCATGGAATACCTGGAGATTGTGACTGATAATGGAGGATCTGCAACAAGTTAGGAAATTGCTACATCCACCTCAGCCTCCAATTTAGCTTTGACAGTTGATCCTGTAGCGCACTCTACAACTAGTCTGAATTAGTGATTTCAGCAACCCCAAGCTTGAGAGAAAATTCAAATGCTTAAACCGTTAGCAAGCTCATAAATGACCAGATCTTAATATTCTCTTTTAACGACAAGGGAGTTGAAAACAAGGTAAATCATGACCTCAACTGATTATTATAAAATATGACAAGGATCATAGGACAAAGGTGCCCTAAGAAAACTCCTAGTGAGTTGGAAACACCTTTTTCAAAATTTTATTTGACCCTCTTTAACGAACATAGGGACATCATGGAAAGGATAAAGAGTATGAGTGGATGGAGTGATGTGTCAAGTCATTTGGATCATGGGGTGGGTTATGCTTGATGTCAATTCAAGAGGTGAGTCTAAACCATAAACCATAGAATGAACCTAGGCTTAAAATCTACGTGTGGGCCAAAAAATGAGCCAAGAACACAAGTCTTTATTTGTTCAAACTAACCTAAGCAAATCACACAAAGAAAAATAAAGCAAACCTAAAGTCTAAAGGATAACAAATCAACCTAAGGGATAAAAGACCCAAGGCAATTTCATGTGATAATAGTTTCTAAAGCATAAAACCCTTCGAGTACTTCCCCATGATTCATGGATGGTAAACGGGGTAAATTGTTGGCTTGGGCCTGGGGAGTACTTCCCCATGATTCATGGGTGGTAAATGGGGTAAATTGTTGGCTTGGGCCTAACCCCAAGGAGATCAAGAGATTCAAATCCATGACCTCCCCAACTGATCACTGGGGATATATCTCATGTTGTTATCGGACAAATCGGTAAGTACAGACACAAACTAATCTCCCTAGTTTCAACAAGACGCTAAAACAAAACAAGGCAGAATACAAGCTTCTCCTTAGATTTCATTGTCATATAAACTAGTTAAGAGAGGGACAAGTGACATACCATTTAAACGAAATTTGATCCTCACTAGTGTCGTCTTTGTTGCTCCATATTTGGATTTGTGGGAAGGTGAACCTATTAAGAAGCACAAACCAACAAAGAGAGAGAACAACGATATATATATTCCAATGAATTCTATGTATAAGATCAAGGAATTATACAATAAAATTAGAGACATCTTTATAGGAAAGAAATGTTTTACTGCATTATATTGAATGAAATTGGAGAATACAACCCATGCCCTTATGTTGCAAGATCCCTTCCAATGGCTCTTTGCTTCAACACACACACCTTTGCTCCAATGATTTTGATCAAGAGCATTCACAACTTGAGTTGGAGAGCTAAAGCAAAGCTATCACAAGTACAATATTAAAAAGAATTATTCATGCATAAGCAAGCCTAGCATTTCCCATGAGAGATCCCTCTTTATATAAAGTGAAAGAGGGATGGATGAGGAGATTAGTATGATCCCACTAAATTGGAGAAGCGAGTAAGATCCAAACCGATACGAGGCCACCTCATCTTCTAGAAGATTCCCTTCTAGAACTTTCGTGAATTTCACCTTTTCCTCTTGTTTGAGGATCACCACACCCTATGCACGGGCAGCATGCGGCAATGCCGCAGTCCATTTTTGGTGCAACATGTGACGATCAAGCATCGTCACACCCCAAGCATTGAGTAGGGTGTGACGATCTCCTTTGAATAGTTTTTAAGGGAAGAAGGATGATTCACTAGGATGATTCATTTCTTCATGGAGAAAGTCTCATTTTAGTAACTTCAGGGAACATAGAAGTGAGTTATGCACATATCGTCAGTTGATCACAGGGGTGACCAAAAAAATGTGTAACACACGTGTAACTCAAAATTTCTTGAACTACACCTTAAGGCTATTATTTTATCATACTTTTTTTAATATTAAAAAATATTAGTTAACCCAAAATAATAATAAGAATACATTTATTTTGCCTACCAAATAATTTAGAAAAAAGTAATTGAAACCATTACCTCACATGATAAAATATATATGTTCTTATTATATGAAAAAATATTTTCCCTTATTCAAGGGGGGTTCAAAATGATAAAGAATGATGGCCCAAGTCAAAATGGTAAAGAATGGCCCCTTAAAAATGTGTATGTTGAATTAGTACACATATTTTTTTATTAAATATCCACTAAGTATGTTAGATATTTAATAGTTTGGTGAAGTAAATATTTTTGTTTTACAAAAACTGGGAAATTTTATTAAAAAAAAAGGGTGTGGTCAGGGTCGCTGAGTACAAAAAGTGGGCTGGTATAAATAGAAAAATCCAACTTCATTACCCCAACTACTATCCAAGATTCCTTTCAACTCTTATGAGACCAAAGTTGTGTGATACTATTACTACATTACATTGAATATGTCTGGTGGAAAACACCCATAATACATATAAAAAACATTACATGATTATGTTGGATTTCGAACCCTACTTCTTGTCACCATTGATCGAGATACTGAAGGGGTATTTTTCTTCTTTCTGACTGCCGTCCAACCTGCAATTAGTGATAGAGGGGTTGATGCAAGTCCTACCATTCCCTCATTTCATGGATTTGGAGGGTCTGATTTTTTTGATGTCTCAGCTTCATCTGCCTCATCTGCCCAACTTACCAAATCAATGGAGCTAGGGAGAACCTGTGTTTCTTTACCGGGATCTAGAGAAGCCGAATCTACTTTTTCCTCAATCTTCCAAGGAATTTCTTGATGCATTTCAAATTGTTTAATAATCTCTGTTGTGACCTTCTTGTCCTCTATTTTATATTTAGAGACTTCCAAAGGAGGATCCAAATATGGAGAGTCCACGACATATGGAAACAATGGATCGTCTTTGGGAACCTCCTTGGGAGGGACCACATCTATAGAGTCTTCTTTGGAAATAAGTCGATGATCAATGTGGGAGCCAACCCACCAAGTTGGCTTGCACTTCTTTCGAGATTTCTTAGAGCCCCTAGGGCAATGCGATGCCAAGTGACATGTACCAAAACAAGCTCGACACTAATTTTTTTTTTTTTAATAATCTAGCTTTTGGGTCCACAAATAGTTATCCTCTGTCAAGTTTATTTCCGCCGGGAACCCTTTGCTAAAATCCATTTCTACACATATCCAAGCATAGGTGCAGATGTCATAGTTTTCTGTTTCAGGGCTTCTATATTGAAACCTGCCTAAAGCATTACTGATGGAACAAAGAGAGGATAAGCCTAGAAAATGCAAGGGAAAATTTTGGAGCCTAACCCAAACAAGTGTTGAAGATAACGAATCCTTTGAAGGATAAAAAGAAGGAGACCAAGGCTTCATACATAAATCAGAACAACCCCAGAACTAGGGATGAGAACTAAAGATCAATTCTTTATCTTCTTGAAGATTAAACTCATCAATGAAAAACCCTTGAGCACAAGGGTGAATGTAGACTTCTCCTTTCAAAACCAGAAACCAAGATCTTGACATCCAGTCATGAAGATCAACAAGACAAGGCCAAAGACCATTAAAACGACAAATGAGTGTTGTGGAGATGAGATGAGTTGAGAAGAACTAACTTGGAAGGAGTCAGAGCTTCTTGCACCAAAAAATATGGAGGAACAACATTGACATCCCCAGAGACAACATGAGAGAAAGAGTTGCCACAAAAAGAAACGAAACCAGAGGTCGAGTGATTGAGAGGGCACCTCGACGACGCACTAGAGGACCCAAAAAGGGAATATTTGAGATGAGGAATATCATATTTGGAGCTTGGAGAAACACGGTTGGAGAGGGGGGCCGCCATCGCAGAGGAAAGACTAGCAGGCAAGGGGGAAACAACCCCGAGCAATCCTGCGGCCGATCAAGGCTAAACCCTCGCCGTAGGAGCCACAACACTCAATTGTTCTAATGAATATTATAATGTTAAGAGATTGGAGAAGTAAATATTATATATAATGTATTTTTTTCACTAAAAAGTAGTTTGGTGAAGTAAATATTATATATAATGTATTTCTTCATTAAATGTTTACAAGTAGTTTCTTGAAGTACATATTGTATACAATGTGTTTCATTTATGAATGAATCCAAAATCAAAATAATTTTTAATTTTCATAATAATGCATTGTATTTATTGTTAATATTATAAGAAATTTAATTAAACAAATTCATAATATATATCATATTTAATCAATAATTAACAATACACACATTAAACATAATTATTAAAAATATAATTAAACTAACCTATAATATGTATTATATTTAATTAATAATGAACATATATATCGGGGCTTCCATTTAGCAGTCAAGCAGGGCTTCCCTAAACCCTGGACACAAAGCCTTATTGTTCCTATTTTTAAAAATGGGGATAAAAACATTCCCTCTAATTATAGGACCATTATGATTATCCCGATTTTAGCCAAGCTTTATGGAATTATTTTGGAAAAGAAGAATAGCATTTGGCTAGAAAGTCACGGTAAAAGAGCTAAAGGCCAGGCCAGGTTTAGGAGATATCATTCAACTGTTGACCATCTTGTTACCTTTAGGATCATTGCAGAGGAGTTCTGCAATACTAAAATCAATCTTTTTTGTTGTTTTGTTGACTTTAGAAAAGCTTTTGACATGGTTCTTAGGAAAAACCTTTGGAATAGGTTGGAAGAGATAAAAGTGACTCTCTAGTTGAGGGTTGCTGCAATAAGGATGTATGAGAACGTTATTGCTAAGTTTAAAAACATTGAGGGCTGGTCAAAAGAGATTAGTTGCAATATCGGAGTCAAACAATGTTGTCCCTTGTCCCCTACCCTTTTTGGTATATACATTGATAAGTTAGAAGAATGCTTGGAAAAAACAGGTTGTGTCGGCCCTACTCTCACTGGTATAGTCATCAATCTTCTTCTTTATGCCGATGATATCGTTCTTATGGAAAGGAGTCCCCATGATCTTGAAAACCAACTAAGAATCCTCAAGGATTTTTGCTCCAATATGGCTATGACTGTTAATACTGATAAGACTAAGGTCATAATTATTAAATCCAATCAGATCCCTTATGATACCTTTGTATATGACAACAACAACTTGGAGGAAGTGACTTCATACAAATATCTTGGAATTGATATTCACCACAAGCTCAATTGGAATTATAGCATTGAGAAAAGGATTATTGGGGGATGAAAATCTTATTATGGGCTTGAAAACAATTGTAAATCAGTTGATCTTTGGAGTTGGGATAAGAAAAAATTCCTCTTTGAGACTCTTGTTACACTTGTTATTGTTTATGGATGTGAAGTCTGGGACTGTAGTATATCTCGTGAATCCTGGAGAAAGATAGAGTAGATACAAAAGAATTTTATAACCTATAATATCAAAATTAAAGGAAATACGCCCTATCCCATCCTCCTCGTAGAAACAAGCCTCTCCACCACTGAGAGCATGGCTATGACTAGATATCTAATGTATAAGAACAAGTTAAACAACATGGAAGACAAGAGGCTACCTAAAATTGCTTCAAAATCAAGTCATAACCACCATCAACTCAAGTGAAGATGGCATAAAGACCTCCGGTCTTGGCTAAACTATTGGGGAGTCATGGAAGAAACCATTTTGCAGAATAAAGATACTATTAAAAAAATGTCAAATCAAAATTTAAGGAAAAATGTGGTGTGATAAAGAGTTAGAGGTAAAAAGAAAATTAAGGTATTATAAAGATGTAATCAACCCTAATCTAGAAGATCAAAATTATCTATCTATTTTTCCAAGTGTAAAGAAAAAAATAAGCATTGCTAAGATAAGAACAAATTCTCATGAGCTCCATAGTGAAACTGGGCGTTGGTCACTTCCTAAAACACCATGAGATGAAATAGTGTGTCATCTTTGTCACACTAAGAAGGTTGAAGATGAAAAGCACTTTCTCTTAGATTGTCCAGTCTATACCCATATTAGATCTCATTTTCAAAATATTGATCACACTACCAACCTTCCTAACCTCTTAACTCAACAAAAGTATGGTGATCTTGGAAAGCTTCTCTTAATGCTTTTCGAGCACAGAAACGAAATTCGAAAGAATCACAAGTAATCACTTACCGTCTTAAGNCAACACCATGGGATGAAAGAGTGTGTCATTTTTGTGACACTAAGAATGTTGAAGATGAAAAGCACTTTCTCTTAGATTGTCCAGCCTATACCCATATTAGATCTCATTTTCAAAATATTGATCACACTACCAACCATCCTAACTTTTTAACTCAACAAAAGTATTTTGATCTTGGAAAGCTTCTCTTAATGCTTTTCGAGCACAAAAACAAAATTCTAAAGAATCACAAGTAATCACTTACCCTCTTAAGGTTCGATAGACCAATTAGGTCTTAGTGGATGTTAATCATCATCATCATCATATCAAAGTTAATTATTATTATACTAAAAACAATAGTTATCATTAATCTACGTAGATACATAATAGTCTTAAATCTTAGAATTCCAAATTACATATACACATAAATACATGTTATTAAAAATTTATATTATTAAAATTGGTTTTAGAATATATAAAAAAATACACACAAATATATATAATTTTAGAATTCCAAATCACATATACAAATAAATATATAGCCTGAGTGGGCCTAATGGTTAAGAACATGTGTTTCCTCTTAAGAGGTCACAAGTTCAAATCCAGAGGAGGGTAGGGTATGTATACCTCCGTAGACTTTACCAGTCAAATCGTTGGGCGGAGGGGGGTCCCTTGTCCCACAAACAAGGGGGTCTCATACACCAATTTGGTGTGGCTTGGCCGTGACCTTAAAAATAGATTATTATTATTATTAATTATTATTAAAAAATTATATTATTAAAATTGGTTTTAGAATATATAAAAAAATACATATAATTTTAAAAGAGATATATAGAATTTGATAAAGTTATTAAATTTTATATTATTAAAATTGGCTTTAGAATATATAAAAAAATACATAGAATTTTAAAACACATGCATAGAATTTGATAAAGTTAATAAGAAAGATTGTTTTTATCGACTTAAAATTTTATATTATTAAAATTGGTTTGAGAATATATATATATATATATCAACTTAAAATTTTATATTATTAAAATTGGTTTGAGAATATATATATATATTATTAACTTTATCAAATTCTATTCCCGGATGGGATGACATGTCGAGCAGAGTGGCCACGCGGTGATGAGCTGGGCAGGGCCTTAAATATGAGCCACCCGCTCTCATCTCCTCACCATTAAGATGGGAGCAAGGCTGAACTGCCAAGGCATGGGGATGAGGCCTCTCGCGCACTTGAAGATGACGGGAGCTCAGAGCACTAAAGGCTCAACCTTAATGGCCAAGCCGGTCACGGTCACAACTATGTTTATCAATAGCCATGAGTGGAATGCAATGTATTGTGAGGTTGCTCCACTGAAGACTGGAATTCTGGGAAGCTGGTGCAGCGTAAACTACCAAGCTCTGGTTGTAATCTTAATTATCCATATGTCAAGGGCAAGAGGTCAGCCTCGCAGAGGCGCAACATGGTATGCTTTTGACTCTCGAAGGAAGCGACAACAGAAATTCGAGAAGGCATTGTCCATAGCGCGAAAGCAACGAGCTTGCAAGACCAGGAAGCCTAGGATGCCTCCCATGGCTTATGTGGAGGAGATTGTCCCGGAAGAACCCTTCCAGGTTCCTCCAAAACATCTCCTTTTCATTGTGCCAGATAATTGGGATCCACCGACCTACTTTCTGGTAGAAACCAAGCCACTGACAATTACACACAATCACAAGGAGGGCAACGAGGATGTGGAACAGACCACTTGCTATGTCGAAGAGGAGTTTTCAGGCGACACGGAAGCAAAGAGGAAGTCAACAGCATGCTAATCTTCCAAGGAGGCAGACCAACAGGGGGCTCAGGGAGGAAAGCACTATGGGCACAAGAATGAAGACGCGGAGGACATACAGACAAAGGAGGGTGGCAGGGCTCCATGGCTCCACCCGGACCACCTGGTGCTGATCTTTGAAGCAAGGAGCCAAGTGGACGACCAAATCTATCGAGCCCTCCAGATCCACCAGCGCCTCAACATGTTGTACGATGCCTATTCAAACATGTCACCTGGTCGACGTTGCCCAACATGCGCACAACCATTCGTGATTCCAGCCAGCTCGAGAAGGAAGGAAGGAGCTGATGACGACACTGGGTAATTGCTACTATGAATGTTTATGGTCAGAAGTTTGATTTTGTTTAGATCTAACACTTTAGCCCTGTTAGACTCACATCATTTTGCTAGTCATAAGCTTGGGAAACAGTTTCAGACTCATGGTTGCCATCTGTCCTAGTTTCCCTCGGGCATGACATATAGCAGGCCAGTTTATTTGCAAACAAGCTGCATAGGAAGCCAACTGTATCGGTTTCCTTTTTTTAGACGGGACAATTAGCATTCCAAATGTTATTGTAAACCTGCACTTTAATACAATTAAGATCCACCTCTTTATCAAATTCTATTTATTTCTTTTAAAATTATATATATATATAATTTGTTGACTTTAAAAAGTTTTGAAAGATGGAAAAAATAAACTATCAAATTATCTATATGTGTGGATTTGAAAAAGTTAATAATAAAGACGTTTTTATTAACTTATGGTGGCTTTTTCAAATAATTTAGTTATAAAATTATGAGTTGAAAAAATGCATATTAATAGATACATAGAATGAAAGCTGTAATGAAAAATGGTTACTTTGTACATCATGATTCAAATCCATACACATATATATTTTGTTAAGAACCTGAATAGATCTGCAAATATAATCATCACAAATACTGAATACACAACAAATCCACAAAGCAAGATAGAAGAAACCACACTTTATTAGAAGAAAACCTTTGAGGTAGGACAACACTATGCAATAGATCATATTATGGAAATGATCTTCTCCTGTTCACTTGCCTCTTCGAGGGGGTATCCTCCTATTGAGCTACCGCTCCAAATACAATATTTCTCTTCATATCTCATTACATTGCTTGGACCCCTTTATATAGTGCTACCATCACCTAAAAACGTTCTAGAGGAGAAATCTTCTAGAAGTAGAACCTTCTAAGAAGTCATCTTACATTTATTATATCTAATTACTCATTTATTATATCTAACTATCATAGTGGATCTTATTTAATAACATAGTAAACCTAGTCCACCTTACATTGAATGACCTCCACTATTATCACTATGGACCTTCTGGCCCCCCAACTACCTCTCTAGCTACCTTACATATTTTTTCCATCTTTCAAACTTTTTAAATTCAACAAATTATAGATTGCTTTAGTCCCTTTAAGCCTTTAACCGGGCTAATAATAAAGGTAGTCTGTGCACTCGCCCTCATGTTTCAAGCCCTCTAGGGTTTTCAATGGACATTCAAAGTCTTGAGTGTAAAGCACTCCATAATTTTCAATGCAGTGTCAATGTCTTCAAATCTAAATCACTCACAACTCAAGTCTTCACGTCTAAATCACTCAGAATTTTCAATGGACTCTCAAAGTCTTCAAGTCAAATCACTTAAAATTTTCAATGGACGGATTCGAGAAGCCGTGTGGAATTTATTGTCTTCAGCGAATCAGCCAAAATTCAGTACAAACTTTCGGTGTAATCAATCAACCAAAATTCTTCAAGTCAAATCACTTAAAATTTTCAATGGACGGATTCGAGAAGCCGTGTGGAATTTATTGTCTTCCAGCGAATCAACCAAAATTCAGTACAAACTTTCGGTGTAATCAATCAACCAAAATTCAGTATAAACTATTCAGTACAAACTTTCGGTGTAATCGATCAACCTGCAAAGTCTAATTCGCATGTGGCTTCCCAGTAATTTCTCCCCTGCAATTCCATGCTGTTTCCCTCACCTCAAGTTAGATCTCAAACTATACAGTAATTTCTACCCTGCAATTCCATGCCGTTTCCCTCACCTCAATCCTCAAGTTAGATCTCAAACTATAGAAATAGATTAAATGCTTCATTCTACCGGTACTCCTGAATTTATATATACATGTGTTTCTCGATCTGTCAAGAATACGTTCTATTGGCAAAAACTGCCGACCCTTCCAGTTATTCAAAATAGTTCGTATGCCAGAGATTATACAGATCATCGAAACAAAACCGCCATTATAATAGGTAAATATGATCTCTTATACCTAGTATTTCTGATTTAACGCCAGGGTGAATTTGTATTTTGTTTCCATTAATATCGTCTTCGAGGTTGGGTGAAGATCGTCACAGTGACATCAAACTGTTCATTCCACCGCGGGTTGCTCCGCTGTACTGTTCTTAATGTTTAATGCCCAAAGGAGAAAACCTCCTTCTGGTAGCTCTTTTTTCCAAAGGTGGAGAAATTCCTGACGGATATGCCTATGAAATGCCAACCAGATATTCACAGTCTCATCACCTCAAAAAACCCAATTCATTCATGAAGTGGCCACCATTGGAGGGGTATATATGTCAATTTGGTTCGGCTGTTGGGGTCTCGTTTCGAAAGCCCTACGAGCGCACTGGTATATGAGTACATGGTCCATGGATACCTCTATAAATTTTAATGGATATCTTAAGAACTGTCCCACCTCTTTCTCAGCAAATAGAAATTTATTAAGGTATCCATTGACCAGGTACTCATATACCAGTGCGCTTGTCGGGCTTTCGAATCAATACCCCAACAAGGTGGGAACAATTGTATTCAATTGCTTTGGGTGGAGCTGCTGGAGTTGCATATTTACACCAAGATTGCTGGAACCGCATCATACACTTCGACCAAAAACGGAGACAACCATATTTCAATGACCGGCGTGAGAAGAACGCAGGGATATGTTGCGCCAGAGGTATGTGACACAGATATCGGTCCTGAGATTGAAAGGAGAAGGAGAAGTGGATGCAGAAAACGAGGACAAGGCAAGAAGAAGGAGAAATGGATGAAAAAATTGAGGGAAGTGGTGCATTCAATACAACTTCAGAGGCTTGTTCAAATGTGAATCTTTGTTGTCACTATTTTCAGGTGTAAGTGTATATGTCTCAAGCATGGCATATAGGTAAGTCAAAGTTTCGATTCAGTGATATAATCTCCAGGGGTATTTGTACATGTATGTGAATTTTTGTTGTCTGATGCAGGAGCATCGTAAGCAACCAGCCAAACAATCATGCCAAACAATCATAAAAGGCGAAAGATAGCTGGAAAAGCGCAGCACACATTTTGCACATGTTGAAATGTTTTGAAGAAATTAATGAGCGGATATTAATGTAGTAGTTAAAGAAAGCGTATTTACATGTTGTAAACAGATCTTGAGCGATTTGCTCTCATCTATCGGATGTAGTAGACATTAAGTCTGATAAATGAAAGTAGGTAGCTTTGAATTAATAGATTAGACAGTTTTAGGAGTGTAGGAGGGAAAACGGATATAGACACCCTCGTCTTTGTATTATTGTATGATTAGATCATTAGTGTAGAGCAGAAGAAGAGAGTTGTAGCAGAGAGTTGTAGAGAAGAATCCATGTATAGGAGTATTTGAGTTAATATATGAAGCTTTGACTCAGATTTCATGGTGTTATGATGTTTATTGTTTACATATGTTGAATGGTATGCTTATAGTTGTTTTATTCTCTCTGTTATGCCTTCGTTGTTATTCTGTGTTGAATGTATGATTTTATGTTGAATGTATGAAGTCTGAGAGAAAGAGAATGAGTTTCAATTGTTTCTCTTCCTGAGAGAGTTCCTGCAAAGAGTGCAGTGAAACGTCCGCAAGGTGTGCGTTGACAAGAGTCCGAATCTTATCTCAGAAAGCCCATGAGAGATAACGTTATTCTCATTCTAGTAGAAGTGTAGGTGAAGCACAGAAGCCATGCAAGGTGTGTGCAGGCTAGTCGAGGCCTTAGAACTTATCAACTAAGGTTGAAAGGGGAAGAACTGATGTTGCCGAGAGTGCACAGAGTCAAATAATCAAATACGCAGAAGTATTTAAAAGATTGCCGCAATGAGTGCCTGCAGGAGTCCTTTTAGAGACTCAAATTTACAAGTAAAATCTCAAGAGGGTCGACGCCTTTGAAGTGTTCAAAGGAAGATAGGAAGCTGAACCATCGCGCAGAAGTTAAGTCCCAGAGAAAGAACGTCGAGTCGATCTGGGCCAGAGATTCAGAGGAAGGAATCGAACGGTCAGATTTCTCTGTGGAGAACTCGCGAAGTTGCGGGGACCGTAGGATCTAGTAAAGCTGTAGGGTGGTTAGGAGTTGGACGAACCCATCACTTTAGTGTCAGGAATCAGCGTGGACCATTGATCGTGATCAGTTTGAGCCGTTGGATCATTATCGCGAATTCGAGGTTTGTAAGTTTGGAGGACAGACCAAATATCTTTGGTTTTGCGAAGTTCCGAGTAGCGAGAAGTAGGAGCAATCGTCGGATCATAACCTCTTCACTATATCGCGTATCGGGGTTTCGGAGGTTGGGAGGAATCAGTTTTGACTACAGAAGTCGCGAAGGGCCGAGGGTCGAGGTCTCGGGTGAACACGTGGTGCTTCCATCAAGTGGGGACCACGTGGTTGACAGGTGGACACTCGTTGCCTAGGAGGGAGTCAACACCTTATTGACTTCTCGTGCTTCGGGTTCTCATAAGAAAGGAGCACAAAGGCTCAACAAACCAACTTGTGAAGTTGCGAGCCGTGAGAAGTTCTGAAGAGGTCAAATCTCTCTGACTTTCGCGTCTCGGAGTTTCGTAAAAGAAGGGCCCGGAGGTTCAACCCTTCAACTTGCGAACTCGCGAGTTGCGAGTGAGGTTAGTGCTTAGCTCTAGCCAACGGTTACACGTGGAGGGCGCTAACAAGGAGGAGCCATATCCCATCGCATCTCGGGTATTGACGTTTGGTGAAGAAAAGTCGAAGGTCTTCGACCTGCAAACACGCGAGTTGCGAAAAAGCGTTTGCGCAAGGACCAGGTCGTGGTTGTATGGAAGTGTAAGGCTCGCACCTGGAGTTAAGGTGGATAGGGTGGGTTTTTTAGGAATGACCTGTGGATACACTCTTGTGTGTGTGAGAATTTCCCGTAGGGAAATTGAAGAGTCAATCCGACTCAGAGGAGAATTAGAACGATCCTGCGCGGATCTTGGCCTAAGGGTCGGGGTCTACATCATTGTCACTATAATCTCCAGGTGTAACTGTACATGTCTCAAGTAGTTTAGATCAGGTGATATAATATCCAGGTATAACTGTATATGTCTGAGGCACGACATATAGGTAAGTCAAGGTTTTGATCTGGTGACTTCACATGATGATGATGATGATGATTAACGTCCACTAAGACCTAATTGGTATATCTGACCTTAAGATGGTAAGTGATTACTTGTGATTCTTTAGAATTGTGTTTCTGTGCTCGAAAAGCATTAAGCGAAGCTTTCCAAGATCACCATACTTTTGTTGAGTTAAGAGGTTAGGAAGGTTGGTAGTGTGATCAATATTTTGAAAATGAGATCTAATATGGGTATAGGCTGGACAATCTAAGAGAAAATGCTTTTCATCTTCAACCTTCTCAATGTCACAAAGGTGACACACTCTTTCATCCCATGGCGTTTTACATATTGACCAACGCCCAGTTTGACTATGGAGCTCATGAGAATTTGATCTTATCTTAGCAATGTTTATTTTTTTCTTTACACTTGGAAAAACAAATAGATAATTTTGATCTTTTAGATTAGGGTTGATTACATCTTTATAATACCTTAATTTTCTTTTTTCCTCAACTTTTTATCACACCACATTTTTTCCTTAAATTTTGATTTGACATTTTTTTTAATAGTATCTTTATAACAGAGTGTTTGATCAAGTGAGTTAATCTCCAGGTGTAACTGTACATGTCTAAGGCAAGGCATATAGGTAAGTCAAAATTTCGATCTGGTGACTTCACATATAACAGAGTGCCTTAACAGTNTCCTCTAACTTTTTATCACACCACATTTTTTCCTTAAATTTTGATTTGACATTTTTTTTAATAGTATCTTTATAACAGAGTGTTTGATCAAGTGAGTTAATCTCCAGGTGTAACTGTACATGTCTGAGGCAAGGCATATAGGTAAGTCAAAATTTCGATCTGATGACTTCACATATAACAGAGTGCCTTAACAGTACACTCCATCACCAATTGATCTACACCCACGACTAATACATTCTTTCTTCTTCACTTGATATTAATATTATTATATTCTAGATTTTATATTGGATGAGTTCATTCAAACTAATCTGCATACTATATTTTGTGACATTCAATGACTCTGTAACTCCAGTAAGGATTCTGTGACCTGACTGCAGAGGGAGTGCCCAAGCACCTCCAATGTTGCTGTTAGGCTTCAATTAGAAATTGACAAGCGCACTAGATCCAGATGTTGTTAAAGATACTGACTCTTATTTGTGAAGTAAAATACAAACATTTATGCCAATTAAATTCTCTTTTGGATACTTTTTTTGACTTCAAGAAAGAATCACTATAAAATGTAAAACAATTACCGATATATTCATTACACATCAGGTTATAGGTAACCTCTTTAGTTGTCGTATCCAAAACTATATGAAGAATGCAAATGTCATTCTTTACGGTAATATTATTGTGTAATAAAAATTAATAATAAAATATGTTAGTAATGTATTGTGTAATATTGTTAAGATGGTTAGAGAGAAGATGTATCTGTTAGTAATGTGCTCGTTTCCAAAACTACGTGAAAAATCCAAATATATGATATGATAACAGTTTATCTTATTTTATAAAAAATAATAATAAAATATTATATATATATATATATATATATATATATATATATATATATATATATATAAACATGGAATGTATTTGCAAATCGATTTTTTAATAAAATTCATCTAATTGATTATATTACCAAAAATTATAAATAAATAAAAAAGGTTTTAATTTAAAAAAATTAAAAATTAAAAATTAAAAATTAAAACTTTCATTTAAAATTTTAGTTACTAATAAAAGATGAAAACTCTTATATAGTTTTGTACAGATTTTTTACAAGCAAATCCCTAGTAACTATTGAAGTCTTAGATACAAGGACTCTATACTCTATGT
Source organism: Picea mariana (assembly GCA_032191745.1). Classification (NCBI taxonomy): domain Eukaryota; kingdom Viridiplantae; phylum Streptophyta; class Pinopsida; order Pinales; family Pinaceae; genus Picea; species Picea mariana. The sequence continues at coordinate 59,353 of JASDQU010309248.1, forward strand.
TACCAACTCATATATGTGTTCTCTTGTGTGGAGCAAGGTTTCTACTTGGATTGTAGTATCGAAGTAGGAAAATGTCAAGTCATCTTGTACAAGGCAAGGCTTTTTGCACAGAGCAAGACTTCTACTTCGAGCATGAAACTAAAGTAAGGGAAAAAAATTAAAAATAAAAATTCTCATGGTAGGACCCTATTTCATTACAACTTTTGTCAAAATAGTTTCTTCTTTTGCTCTCTTCTTTCTAATTCTTGCTTAAACTATTCCATGTGGTGTCCTCTCGTGCATAGCACCATTTCTGACCTAAAGGTCTTTGACCAAAAACAACTTGGTCAATGCTTATGATTTCTCATCATGCACATAATCGATGATCCCCAGGTCGGCTTGCTTGGCCATTTTTCTTCCATTGGAGTTGCAAGTGAAGGACCCCTTAAGAGTTTTTATTTTTTAATAATCTCCATACCCTCATTGATTTTAGTAATTGATGTCCAACATTGTCACTTATGATCACCACGCCAAGACAATGTCCCCCAACTTTTCCCCTGAAAAGAAAAAGGACCAAAAGCAACAAGACTAAGAATAAAAGGCATTGAATGGGCTAGGAAACAATGACATCCATGATAAGGTGTGGCTCATCCTCTACAAAGGCACCCACAGACAAGACCTACATTTCTCTGTTATCATTGCACCCTCTGCCCAAACACTTTCCCTACACCATCTCGCACACTTACATGACCTAGATTGGTTCTCACTTGGAAAACACCCCAAACTCAAGGAGGATTAGCCTAATAGGACATCCTGAGACCCTCTCCAAACCTTACTTGTTAAATTGCATAACGCCTTTGAGAATTTGTCTGGGTAAAGGGGGGTTTGATGCAGATGTTTGAGTAATTTGAATATTATACGTGATTGACATTGCTATGATGTCTGCGACTTATGAGCCCCTGGAGGACGTAATTTCCATTGTTGTAGGACCATGCCCTTAGGACAAGTGCATATGGGGAGGTGATTAGCTCAAACCTCCATGGGGATGGAATCCCACAGATGGATGTTGTGACCCCAACCAGGGGTGGAGAGATGTCAGAGACTTGCACCAGAAAGAAAGAAGGATGTTTCACCGGAGACACTTTGGCAGACCTAAACCCAAGGGGATCTTTCTCTTCCACCTGGACGTTGGTCTTAGGAGGCCCATGACATCACCTTTGTGACCCTAAACGTCACCCAACGTCAGGATTGACATTATGGAGGTAATTGTGTGCTAATTGGCACATGCGGGCATCATCCAGGCCCTTGGGAGGCCTAACGTTTTGCAGACGGGGCCCAATGTTCCACCCAAGAGATTCAACGTCACCCTAGAAGGGCATGGTGTCACCTCTAAAAGTGATTTTAGGGCTTAATTATTGAATTTGTTTAAAAACTGGATTTTTCATGTAATTTGGCCATGTCGGCCTTTTGATGACCTAATTTTAATTAAAGGTCATAAGTATTGTATAAATAAGAAAGAAAAACTCTCATTTTTTCATCATTCACTCATCACACAAGTGCAAGGTCTGAAATTTGATCTTCGTTAGGGGTTATTGGCTGAAACTAAGTGGTGCGCAACTTTTAGGGAGGCAAATCTTGGTGTATTTTGGGAAATTTTCATTGTGGAGGATCTTCAACTAGGGTTTATGCTTGATTATTCTTGTTGAAGTAAGTAGTAAATCTACATTTCTTTATTGTGAATGAATGCTTATGGTGAATTTACTTGTTTCATGCCAAATATTATGAAATTGCTTGCTTGAAACCCTAGGAGAAAGACATAGGTTATTATCTTTTTCTTTATAATCTTCCACTTGCTAAGATTTCTTGAAAAACACCTATCTAGAAGTAGATACTAGAGCCCTACCATTGTAGCACTCTAGTAACCCTACTTCATTGCCTATTTCATATTTTATTTCAATTTGTCTAAGGAAAAGAGGAATCACTAGGGCCTAATTTTTGTTACTTTCTAGCAATTATCTCTAGGACTTGAATGTTTGAGGCCTTTGGATACCAACACCTCTCTCATCCTCTCCATCTCATTTGACTAAGTATTATCATTTCTATTTTCCTAAGATTTGTTGCTGCCATCATTGACTCCATTACCCTAGAAGGCACTAGTCTACCCACTTTCATTGACTCCATTGACTCTATTGATTTGTCAAACTACTTTCAAGCTATCTTCTTTGGAACATCCACTAACTCCTACTAACCTTAGATTAGCCTAAATCACTAACTAACTTGTTGTTGTTGCAAAATATTGCTACAACCATTTAACAACAACAAATTAACCCTAAAAGTAATATGTTATGCTAGCTAGACATTGTTAAAACTGCTTGTGACTATCTAATATCAATTTGCCTAGTTGGAGCTATTATTTCAAGTCTTTTATCAAGCATTTTGAAGCATAATTATTGTGGCTATTGAAAATTTATCATTGTTGTTATAAACTGTTATACTACTGCAAATTTATATCAGCTAGTCTATTTTCTAAGAGTTCATTGTATTAAGAAGCATTAATATCCTTTTGGTACTTGGAAAGTGCCATTTTTCTCTTTGTTGTCTTGTTCTGGGTAGGTACACAATACTACTCTTTTGCTTCATCTTAAATAAGACTCAAAGAACCTTTTAACTTGAGTGACCTATGAGAGGGTAGGGAATTTCTTGTATCATTTTCCTTGTATCATTCTCAAACCCTCAGGTTATTGGGGACGTCTTCCCTAGGGTAACGTGACATACTCCTAAATAGAAAGGGGTTTCCTATTAAGGTGACAGTGATAGGTCACTCCCAGTTACGCCAATTTTATATACACTTGCCTTGGGATTTGTGCAAGTACAAATTGTGCGATAACAAGGTGATAAGCTCTAATGGCATGACAAAATTATTGAAAAAGGAGAATCAGGGTGTAATTGCACAACTATGCTCACTAGATTTTCAAACATATAAGCCATCTATTCCCCTAGATAACCAAGGGATCATTGATAGGAATTCCAAAATATTTGAAGATATTCCCAAAGGACTTCCACCCACTCGAAATCATGATCATGTTATTCACCTAATTCTTTTTTGTCTTCTGATTTTCATTTGCTAAGTCCTTTTTTGGGTATGCATTCATTGTATAGAACTTGGGG
>JASDQU010309248.1:62593-79310 GCA_032191745.1 Picea mariana
GGGGGTTACATACATATCTACACATAAACATATATATGTACACACACACACACATATATAGGAAGAGAAAATTCTAAACTCAGAATGCAAAGCAAATTCAAGGACCAAGAAAGAATAAAGACGCATGAGCTTTGTCCCCTCACTAAGAGGCCATCATCCCAAGTCCTATACAATGAATGCATACTCAAAAAAAGACTTAGCAAATGAAAATCAAAAGAAAAAAAATAATGAATGGATAAAGAAAAAGGAAAATGGGGGATTGGAAAGACATAGTGCCAAGGAAAGGGAAATTCATTTCCCAAGCACTCCCTCATACAAAGGCACTCACGAGGATGAATATCATACATAACCTTACATGACTATACCACTACCCATGACGTAAACCCCAAACCATACCATATGTCATTACACATATTCCTTGATGGGTTTCTTGGGAAATATTCCTTTTCCTGGGGTATTGGCACACCTAATAAGGGTTAATGATGATCCTCCCGTACCTAAAATTGGAAAATTGTATAACTTTATAAGCTAGTATGAAGTTTGAAGAGGATGTTTAATGTGATCTATCTAATGGATTTTACATTGACATGACTCACTTTCTATGTTGCATTTGACTTGTGTAAATGCATTTGGGTTTGATGGATACATTTGACTACATGAGCTTCTCCTTGGACGATGTACTTCACATTACTATTCACTTGGATTGAACCTTGGTCGTTTGGATGACATTGAGGGCCTACTTGCACATTTTATGGAGGTCGTCCCACCATGTTTGAGAGGTTGTTTCACATTATGTGGAGGACTTTAAGCCTTATGAGGACATGCCACCATTGTTGAGACGTCCTAGCACCCATTCAATATGACATGACACCTTTATGATGGGACGTTGCATCTTTTCATGATGATTTGGAGCTTATTGATGAGACATCACACCTTTTGGGGATGAAATGTTGCACCTCTAGGAGGGAATGTTTAACTTTTTAACCCCCCTACACATCACATTGGAGTGAGCCATCTACTAGTTGAGGTCATTCATGACTCATGTGTTGCCTCTAACATGCATTTATGATGGACAATTTGGCATTAGAGCATATTTAATTCATTTTGGAGGCATAATTGGTGTAAGTTTTAAACCTTTTATAGTGATGCAATGCACACATGAATTGTTAACATAGAAAAGAAAGTATTGCAATCACACATATACATAGGGATTTACTCTAGAAACCCAAATGGGAAAACCAACAATACCCCTAATCCATTGACCTGGATTAGATTATAACCTTAATTATTTGACTGCAATTAGAAAACTATGGGCTTAAACACCATGCGCCACTAAACCGCCAAAGGAAAAAGACTGACCAAATTTGTGGCGAACCCCCCCCCAAAAAAAAATTTGGGGGCTCTGTCCATGAAACCCTTAATAGGGGGGCCCACAATCATGCAAAGAATATAACACATGCCCAACATTATCCCACTTGGTGTTTTCTTTGCATACAGGGGTCACAGGTTTTCATGATCAACAATCCAACACATAAATGTCCATTGATTCTCTACACCAACAAAACTTCTTAGTGCTCACAGACTTTGTTAAAGAATCTGCAACATTATCCAAAGTGTCTACCTTCACCAACAACACCTTGTTCTCTTCAACCATGTCTCTGACAAAACAATATTGAACATCGATATGCTTTGTCTTAGAATGATAAGTTGGGTTCCTCGCAAGGAAGATTGCACTATGACTGTCACAATCCATCCTTATAGCTTGTTGTACCAACCCAATACCCAAACACAATCTCTCTAACCATATTTCTTCCTTTCTTACATGAGTGGTTGTCATGTATTCAAATTATCTAGTTGAGAGTGCCACTACAAATTGTCTTTTTCTCATACAATTGATTGCTCATGTAAACATGTTAAATGAATACTCACTTGTATATCTTCTGTGATCCATATCTCCAACCCAGTCTACATCAACAAAGCATGTATGTCCAACACTTTGTCCAATCTTGGTCTTCCTTGGTAAGATAATCCATAAGTAGTAGTGCCATGCAAATCACTGAAAACCCTCTTAACGACTTCCCAATGCTCCTTCACCGGTTTTGACATATACATGCTCAAAATTCCCAATGCATGTTCAATGTCCAGTCTAGTATAGACCATTACATACATCAAACTACCAATTGCACTAGCATACGAAACATGGGACATGTCCTCTTCCTCTTCTTGTGTCTTCAGACACTGATTTGCAGACAAATTTACACCTACAGAAATAAGGATCTTGACAAGTTTATGTTTTTTCATATTAAACCTCCATAATATCGACTCAACATATTTTCTTCGGTTCAACCAGAGTTTCATGTTTTCCTGATTTCTTTTAATTTCTATTCCCAAAATAAATTCTGCAGCACCAAGATATTTCATGTCAAATTTAGAGAACAATTGAGTTTTCACATCGTGGATAATTACTTTGTTGTTTCCTATCAACAACACATCATCCACATACAAGACTAAATAAATAAGATGATAACCTACTATTTGAAATACACACAATGATTAGCTTTGTTTCTTCTAAAGCCAAATCCCAATATATAAGTACCAAATTTTTTATACCACGTCCTTTGTGGTTCATATAACCCATCCAAAGACATTTTCAGCTTGCATACTAGCTTTTTCTTTCCCTTCACTGCAAATCCTTATGATTGCTTCATGTAGATTTTTTATTCCATATCCCCATGTAGGAATGATGTCTTCACATCCATCTATTCTACTTAAAGCTCAAAAAAAGTAGCAAGAGATAAAAGAAATATAATAGAAGCTAACTTGGAAATAAGAGAAATTTTTTCATCAAAGTCAATTCCCTCTACTTGGGAATCACCTTTTGCTACTAATTGAACTTTATAGTATTTATCCACTTTGTCTTATGCATTCAACTTCTTCTTAAACACTCATTTGATGCCAATGAGATTTCTTCTAGTTGGAAACTCCACTAGATCCCAAGCCTCATTCTTGTCCAAGGTTGTCATTTCTTTAATCGTGGCCTTTTTCGAGAGTTTCCCATCCTCTGAATCCACTGCCTCCTTACTATCTCTAGGACCATCATTAGTAATAAACAAAGAAAAATTTGAATGGAAATCAGGTAGAGCATACCTTTAAGGTTTCCTTCTTTCACAATCTGATCTCCTCGATACGGGAGGTTCTTCTTCTTCTTATTCCTATTCTTCTATAGATTTTGATTCATTGTCCTTTAATTCAAACTATATTTTCTCTGGTTCTTCCTCCCTTAGTAGGATTTCCTTTTTGACAACATCTTTGATTTATCTAAATACAACATTTCGGCTATACACTTCCTTTATAGTTTTAGGATTCCAAAGATTATAACCTTTCAAACCATCTTTATAGCCAATAAATATATGTTTTTCAACCTTTTATCCATCTTACTCCTATTTTCTTTTGGAACATGTACATAAGCATCAAAGCCAAAAATATGAGATGTGTCAGAGAGGGTTTCTTACCAGTCCATACCTCGTGTGGAGTCATGTCATCCAACGTTGATGAGGTTGATCGATTTACCAGGTAACATGTAGTGTCCACTGCCTCTGCCTAGAATTCTTGACCCAACTCAACATCATTGAGCATACTCCTTTCTCTTTCCATCAACATTCAGTTCATCCTTTTTACAACTCCATTACGCTGAGGTGTGTATGGAGTAGTCTTATTCCTTTCTATGCCACATTTCTTACAGAATTCCTCAAATTCATTCCCGTAGAATTCTCCACCATTCTCTGTCCTCAACACCTTAATTTTCTTCTCTATCTGATTTTTCACAAGAGCTTTAAACTCTTTAAATTTGTTAAAGAATTCAGATTTCTTCCTAAGGAAATAAATCCATGTATTCTTCGAGAACTCATCTATAAATTAGACATAGTACATAGATTTACCTAATCATGGAATCGTCATAGGTCCAAGTTCACATCACTATGCACCAACTATAAAATTCCCCTGCCCTTGTAACATCATAGGGGAATCTTACCCGAGTTTTCTTCCCATAGAAGAAATATTCACATAAATCAAGATCCAAAGAGAAATTTGACATACCTTCAACCATATCTTTACCATGTAGTAATCAAATCCCCTTCTCTTCGATATGCCCTAGTCTTTGATGCCACATCATAATATTTTCTCCAAAGTCTCTAGGATATTTTCCTTCTTCAACTCCAATCTCAGGAACAACAAAACTGTTGCACCCATCTCTAATAGTTCTTCTAAGCAACGCATACAAAGTTCCAAGATGAACTTCCCTCAACAACACCATTGCTCCTCGAATTATCCCGCGGGTTTCCTTTTCAAACATTGTTTTTACACCTACATCACCCATCTTTCTTATAGAAATCAAATTCCTTTCCAATCTTAGAATGTGCATAACAATAGGGAGTTTTCTGATCCTACCATCCATGAGATTCAACTTGAATTTTTCTTTTTATATGAATTTGGTTGTTCATTCATCTACTAGAAAAATATCACCCCCATCCTACCTTTCACACTTGCAAAACCACTCCCTATGAGGATTCATATGAAAGGATGCCCCTAAGCCAACCAACCATGCCTCATGATCTATATGTGTTCTTGAAAAAGTCAAGTACACATCCCCTCCTTCACCCACAKAGGTTTTTTCTTTTGTAGAAGGGGCATCATCAGATCTCTTCCCTCTCTCAACACTTTTGGATTTACATGTTTTCTTGTAATGCCCTTCTTTTCGACATCTCCAACATACCTTTACAAACTTTCCCARAGATTTAGATATTCCTCTATATTTAGATCTCCCACTTGAGGAGTTATTTTTATTTCTTTCTTGGGAGTGTCTTAGAAATAATGCATTTGTGCTTTGGAGATTTCCATGTTTTTCCACCTCATATCCTCCAAAAACAAGGATGAGACCACATCATTAAAACTAAAGTAGTTGCATCACTGCTTATGGCCACAACTAGAATATCCCACAAGTCTAGTAAAGAGCACAATAAATTGATACCTTATCTTCATAAAAAATCTTAATATCAACAAACAATAATTGACCTACTATAGTATTGAAAGTGTTTATATGCTCTATTACAGAGTCTCCATCTTTCATCCTCAAGTTGTACAACTTCTTGCATGAGAAATTTTTTGACATACTATATTTTGTGACATTCAATGACTCTGTAACTCTGGTAAGGATTCTGTGACTTGACTGTAGAGGAAGTGCACAAGCACCTCCAGAGTCAAGAATGTTGTTGTTGTTAGGCTTCAATTAGAAATTGACAAGAGCACTGGATCCACATGTTGTTAAAGATAGTGACTCTTATTTGTGAACTAAAATACAAACATTTATGCCAATTAAATTCTCTTTTGGATACTTTCTTTTTTTTCTTAAGAAGAATCATTAAAATCTTGTTTGGGAATGTAAAACAATTACCGACATATTCATTACACATCAGGTTATAGGTAACCTCTTTAGTTGTCGTATCCAAAACTATATGAAGAATGCAAATATCATTCTTTACGGTAATATTATTGTGTAATAAAAAATAATAATAAAATATGTTAGTAATGTATTGTGTGATATTGTTAAGATGGTGAGAGAGAAGATGTATATGTTAGTAATGTGCTCGTTTCCAAAACTACATGAAAAATCCAAACATATGATATGATAATAATTTATCTTATTTTTTATATATATATATATATATATATATATATATATATATATATATATATATATATATATATAAACATGGAATGTATTTGCAAATTTATATTATATAAGATTTTTTTAATAAAATTCATCTCATTGATTATATTACCAAAAAAATATAAATAAATAAAAAATGTTTTAATTTAAAAAAATTAAAAACTTTCATTTAAAATTTTAGTTACTAATAAAAGATGAAAACTCTTATATAGTTTTATTCACTTTTCCTACAAGAAAATCTCGAGTAATTATTAAAGTCTTCGATACAAGGGCTCTATACCCTATGTTACCAACACATATATGTGTTCTCTTGTGTGGAGCAAGGCTTCTACTTGGAGTGTAGTACCGAAGTAGGAAAATTCATATTGCACAAAGCAAGGCTTCTTGCACGAAGCAAGACTTCTACTTCGAGCATGAAACTAAAGTAAGGGAAAAAAAAAAAAAATTAAAATTCTCATGGTAGGACCTTATTTCATTACAACTTTTGTCAAAATAGTTTCTGCTCTTGCTCTCTTCTTTCTAATTCTTTCTTAAACTATTCCATGTGGTGTCCTCTCATGCATAACACCATTTCTGACCTAAAGGTCTTTGACCAAAAATAACTTGGTCAATGCTTACGATTTCTCATCATGCACATAATCTATGATCCCTAGGTTGACTTGCTTGGCCATTTTTCTTCCATTGGAGTTGCAAGTGAAGGACTCCCTAAGAGTTTTTATTTTTTAATAATCTCCATACCCTCATTGATTTTAGTAATTGATGTCCAACAAAATATCGATTTCAATGACTTCTGATATAATTATTTGTGCTTTTGTGTTTATTTCCACGATGTAGATATAGTATATTGGGAAAGTTTAGCCATAAGCATTATTTCACAAAAAGAAAAAAATATGCCCATAGATTAGCCAAGCCTACAACCCCTTATCTTGGTCACTTAGATGTGATAGGTTAGCTCTATGAAAGTGGATGGTAGGATAATGATTGTATGAGGTAATTGGTTCACTTGTATGAGACAAGAAACATTCCAATGCATATAATAATCAATTACCAACCAACTTGTAACACCTACCAATCATTGCTAGATGTTAGATGGTAAGTAAAACAATTTTTGTTGTAAAATTGCGACAATAAACTAATGTATATTAATAATAAGTATTTTATAACAACAATAGAAAAAACTATTGAGCACACACTTATATTGAGAGGGGGAGGGGGGCGGTGAATCAACATAAGACAATTTTTTCTTATTCAAACACTCATCAACCATAAGAAAACAATCGCGTATGAGATCTATTAATTGCAGAACATGCAACACAATATTTACGTGGAAACCCTTTCAGGAAAAAACCACAAAACCTCTATTTATAATTCTTTGTAGGCACCAACCTACTATTACAAATATTTGTAGACACCAACCTATTGGAGACACCAATCCCCACTAGTACAAACCCTGATAGGCACCAACCCACTCTTACAAATATTCGTAAACACCAATCTACTTAAGACATCAATCCCCACCACTAATCACCAACTTAGCAAGAGACATCAATATCTTTGTTTGAGAAGCACCAACCTACTATTACAAATCTTTGTAGACATCAATCTACTGGAGACACCAATCCCCACCTCTAAGCACCAACTTAGCAAAAGACACCAAACTCTTTGTGTGAGTTGCACCAACCTTCACTGAGTCTGCTTGCTACTTCTTCCTTCACCAAGTCTGCTCATTGCTTCTTCCTTCACCAAGTCTACTCATCGCTTCTACATTCACCAGGTTTGCTCACTACTTCTGCCTTTATCAGGTATGGCTAAAATTTGAATTTCCAAATGGTAACTTTCCCAAAGCTTGTTGTTTTAATCCTCTTCCCAAGAATGAACTTATACAACATTCCACATCCAATTTTGCAAATATGATTACGAAATTTTTACCTGAGGTACTTTTGTATGTCTCCTCGGATCCCTAAAAATTTCATAGTCTGAAAAGTCCCAGAAAAGAAGTTATAATGAAAATGTCAAACCGACCTATTTGAAACTGATCTCAGGACCATTTAGAAACCCTAACTTCCATAGAGTATATCTCAAAAAGTATAGCGAACCAACATCTGAAATTTTTACCTAAGGTGATTTTGTATGGTTCCTCAGTTATTTGAAAATTTCACAGTTTGAAAAGTCCCAAAAAAGTAGTTATAGTGAAAATCCAAACCGACTTGTTTGACACTGATCTCAGGACCATTAAAAAACCGTAACTTCCATGTTTCATATATCAGAAAGCATAGAAAACCAATGTTAAGCCCTAAATAATGGAACATTACCCCTTAATTGGGGCATATTACATTAGTAATATTATTTTATTTATGTCGTCTTGGGTCCATTAGTTGTAATTGTACCTCCTAGTCTCCTATATATACCACAGAGACCTTTTCATTTGGAATCATCTTGTATTTGGAAATTTATGTGGTGTATAAGGAGGTTTCCCCCTTGAAGAGGCTTATTATCTGAAATTATCTCTTTTTCAAGGCGTTGAGTACTTATTCTGAGGTTTTTCTATGCTATCTTGATATTTGGTTCTTAACATTTGGTATCAGAGCTCAAGGTCTTGGGGTTTCACTACTACATCTGAGACACCTTGGAATTTTCGCTATAAATTGTTTTCTACGAAGTTTATGAAGGAACCCCTTGGAGGATATTTAAAATACTGAGCAAGGTACAATGGGTTAAAATTAAGCTTCGAAGGCCTTATAATTTCAAAGATATAGCTTGTTTAAGATAGGGTTCTGGAATCATCCTGAATTTAGTCATCACAAAATTTTCGCTATGAATTTTTTTTTGTTATGTTTCAGACCATGAAATCCAGAGTTTATTCATATAAATTATCAAGGTAGTTGTGATAAAAATTTCATCTTTCGGGTCATCCTAATTTTGTAGATACACCCTGTGCAAGATAGGATATCTGACTAGTCATATTAACTAGTCTCAAATAGTCTTCTGGGTAAAAAAATGATATCTTCTTCAGTGAGTATCCAAATTAAGTTAGACCAGTTGCATTGGAAAGTGGACAGTATGTAGTATTTCTGGTACACATTTCAGAATCAAATTTCAGATATTGTGATCTTGGCACGCTTTACCAGTACGCTCTCCTAGAAGGGAAAAAATCAGCAAGTTGTGGGGAAGTTACCATAACTTCCACTTGGAACATCCAATTTTGATCAGACCTGTGGCATTATAGAGAAGAAATATCATATAATTACAAAAAAAAATTCATACCCAGAAGGGCCGATTTTTTTCCAAGGTTTAAAAGTGATACTTGGCCAACATGCCACCAAAAAAGGGAACTTATACATCAAATAAGACTTCATACAGTTCTAATTGGACTCTTGATGAAGGTGAATAAATGTGTAGAGACATAAATGATTTACAAAAGAATACAATAAAAAAATATGAACTACAAGGGATGATGGATGGTTTAAAAAGGGAGATCATGGAAGGATTGAAAAATTTCCTAATAGAGAGGACACACGAAAGTGAAAATCTATCCCTTGAAATTCATGATGAGGGCACAAGGAAGATGAATCAAGAATGGAGAAACTCCAACTTTGGGTTGAAGATCAACCACTTTCTTAAGATCAATACGAGGAAGTTTGATGGCAAGGACCCAATCACATGGATACTTCAGATGGAGAAATTCTTTGATCTACGTGATATGCCCCATACACAAAAGGTACAAATTGCTACTTTATATTTGGAACCCAATCAATTTGTGTGGTATCGATGGCTTTGTTCTTTCAAATCACTCGTCACTTGGACAATTTTCACAAAAGAAATGATAGCACACTATGATGATACAAGGAGCAATACCTTCTTTCGCCAATTGATAAATCTCAAGAAAAAGGGTTCAGTTGCAAAGCACATTGAGAACTTCTGAAGATTGAATATAAAGGTAACATATATTCCAGATGAGCACATGATTGAAGTTTTTGTAGGAAATTTAAAGGATAACATTCAAAATGAGGTTCACATTTGGGAACCCAAATTATTGGAGAATGCATTCAGGGTGGCAAGAAATGTTGAAAGTAAAAATATGGCTATGGCTACTAGAAGGAACACTCCTAACATCTATAGAGAAAATATTGTTCCCTCTTCTAAAACACCTCAACCTACAAGGTTGACACCTCAACAATTGGAGGAAAGAAAAACAAAAGGTTTATGCTTTAATTGTGACAACAATTACAATAAGGGACATAAACATGGTGAGAATAAATTATTCTACATAGATTGTGAAGAGGAAGAAGAAGAAGAAGAAGAACAAGAACCATCTCAAGATGAAAACGTAGAAGCGATTTCTTCTGAAGATTTGACTCCCATTATATCATGTAGTGCATATGGGGAGATAAGTAGCTCAGACGTCCATGGGGATGGAATCCCACAGATGGATGTTGTGACCCCAACCAGAGGTAGAGAGATGTCATAGAATTGCACCAGGAAAAAAGAAGGATGTTCCACTGGAGACACTTTGGCAGACCTAGACCTAGGGGGATCTTGCTCTTCCACTTGGATGTTGGCCTTGGGAGGCCCATGATGTCACCTTTATGACCCTGGATGTCACCCAATGTCAGGATTGGCATTATGGAGGCAATGGTGTGCTAGTTGGCATGTGTGGGAATCATCCAGGCCTTTGGGAGGCCTAACATTTTGCAGATGGGGCCCAACATTCCACCCAGGAGACTCAACATTACCCTATAAGGGCATGCTGTCACCTCTAAAAGTGATTTTAGGGTTTAATTATTGAATTTGTGTAAAAACTAGATTTTTCATGTAATTTGGCCATGTCAACCTTTTGATGACCCAATTTTAATTAAAGGTCATAAGTATTGTATAAATAAGAGAGAAAAACTCTCATGTTTTCATAAGTCACTCATCACACAAGTGTGAGGTTTGAAATTCGACCCTCTCTAAGGGTTATTGGATGAAACTAAGTGGTGTGCAACTTTTGGGTAGGCAAATCTTGGTGTATTTTGGAAAAAATTCATTGTGGAGGATCCTCAACTAGGGTTTATGCTCGATTATTCTTGGTGAAGTAAGTAGAAAATATGCATTTCTTTATTGTGAATGAATTCTTATGGTGATTTCACTTGTTTCATGTCAACGATTATCAAGTTGCTTGCTTGAAACCCTAGGAGAAATGCATATATTATTATCTTTTTCTCTATAATCTTCCACTTGCTAAGATTTCTTGAAAAGAACCTATCTAGAAGTAGATACTATATCCCTACCATTTTAGCACTCTAGTAACCCTACTTCATTGCCTATTGCATATTTTATTTCAATTTGTCTAAGGAAAAGAGAAATCACTAGGGCCTAATTCTTGTTACTTTTTAGCAGTTATCTCTAGGACTTGGATGTTTGAGGCCTTGGGCTACCAACACCTCTCTCATCCTCTCCATCTTCTTTGACTAAGTATTATCATTTCTATTTTCCTAATATTTTTTTCTGCCATCATTGACTCCATTACCCTAGACGACACTAGTCTACCCAATACAAGTGATTGATTGGTCAAACTACTTTGAAGCTATCTTCTTTGGAACATCCACTAACTCCTGCTAACCTTAGATTAGCCTAAATCACTAAATAGTTGTTGTTGCAAAATATTGCTACAACCATCTAACAACAACAAATTAACCCTAAAAGTAACATGTTATGCTAGCTAGACATTGTTAAAACTGCTTGTGACTATCTAATATCAATTTGCCTAGTTGGAGCTATTATTTCAAGTCTTTTATCAAGCATTTTGAAGCATAATTATTGTGGTTGTTGAAAATTTATCATTGTTTTTATAAACTGCTATACTGCTGCAAATTTATATTAGCTAGTCTATTTTCTAAGATTTCATTGTCTTAAGAAGCATTAATATCATTTTGGTACTTGGAGAGTGCCCTTCTCTTTGTTGTCTTGTTCTGGGCAGGTACACAATACTACTCTTTTGCTTCATCTTAAATAAGACTCAAAGAACCTTTTAACTTGAGTGACTTGTGAGAGGGGAGGGACTTTCTTGTATCATTTTCCGTAGCCTTCTCAAACCCTCAGGTTACTGGGGATGTCTCCCTTGGGGTACCGTGACATACCCCTAAATAGAAAGGGGTTTCTTATTAAGGTGACAGTGATAGGTTGCTTCATGTTACACCAATTTTATATCCACTTGCCTTGGGCTTTGGGAAAGTACAAATTGTGCGATAACATTTTGGCTCCGTTGCTGGGGAACACTGAGTCAATATTTCTCAAGACGACACTTTTTTGGTAAGCCTTTTCCTCAAAGCCTTTACTTCACAAAGCTTATCTGGCGACTCCATTGAGGGTGATTCCCTATTTTCTCTTTGATGATCCCTAGAAGAATTATCTCGCGACTCCATTAATGACAATTCCAACTATGACTTCTCAATGGGACTTGAGAAATTTTAAACCCTTAAATATGAGTAAAATTTTGGGTTACCCTCGACAAATTCCCCCGAGGTATGAAAAATGGCTCCCTATATTCACTGGTAGTGATGGGGTTAGAGCCGATGATCACATGGGTAATTTTTGGGCTTTCTTTCAACTCCACCCTATCAATGATGATGCTGAGGATTTGGCAATGAAACATTTCTCTGCCACTCTTCATGCAATGCTAGAAAATGGTATGAGGATCTCCCTGATGCTAGCATCACATCTATGGACCAGTTAGAAGAAACCTTTCTTAAGAAACAATGTATTAAATTGGAAGAAATACACATGCTGCTAAAAAGAGTCGAGTACATCAAATTAAAAATGAGACTATCAAAGAATTCCATACTAGGTTTGAGAACTTGCTATATCAAATTCCTAGAATCCATCATCCTGGAAACAAGTACCTCGTTTACCTCTATACCAATGCACTCTTAGTGCATTTAGGGTTCCTCCTCAATAAAAAGGGGAAAAAAACAATCAATGATGCCTATTACATGGCCATACAGATCGAGGTGAGTATCTGTTTGTTCAAAATAAAACACATATTTTCTCCAAAAACCAAAATTGAGGACCCCAAAGGTAGCCCATATACTCTTAGTTTGGAGAGATTAGTTTCCCTTGAGATCTTTGAAATAAGGGAACAAGTCATCGACCAACATGAGGTTGGGGAGAGGAATCCTAATGAAAGTTTCCAATCCCATGAGGAAGAACAAGATTTTACTCATGCTTCTACCGAGGATAGCAGAGACCTGGTTGAAGAGCGAGAGCCTGAAGATATCAAAAATGATGATGGAGTATTAATATGTGCTCCCCCCTTTGATGAAGCCATCCAAAATCCTATTCTTCCTTCACAATAAGAAGAGGACGAGGTTAGTCATTTTCCCTTCTAGGTTTTTGATGACACTTTGTTCTATGATTCAAAAGGTGAAGAAGTAAAGAAACCCTTGGGAGAGCTAGGCCCTTCATTTTCTGATGAAGGAAAAAAGATGATTAAAGGGATGAATCTTGGGGATGATGTACTGAACCCTCTTCCATTTGATGAAGTTATCCAAGCCATTAACTCTCCTTCACAACAAGAAGTAAACATGGTAAGTTTTTTCCCTTTCCAAAATTTTGATGACGCTTTATTTTATGATTTGGAAAGTGAAAAAGTATTAGAAGAGTCCTTGGATGCTTTAAATCCTTCATGTTATGACAAAGGTGGTGACATGGTTGATAATTTTGATGAGTTCATACACGTTGGAAGACGTAAATGGGATGTGATTGGTTCAGATGAGGATCCCATTTATGATATGGAGGGACATCTTTGAATGTTTCATTTACAACAATCATATGATATTCCTAATAATTTTGACGTTTGGAAACAAGATGATGATATAATTACAAAAGTTTTCCAAGCACCCAAGAATGACCCAGTGAAATATTCTCCTGATGATTTTTGGTCATACCTTGAAGATTTTGATGCGTATTCCTTTGAGCACTTGGATTTATTCTGTGAAGAATATTATCAACCATCATTGTGCTCAGATCTTGATAGAGGTGAGGACATTTCTTTCCCAAAGCATGGTACTTGTAACAAGTTTCTCCAACCCCCTTCAATTACTTTACCTCGCTATGTCACTAAGGGTGTAGTTGGGAAACATGTCCCATTGTCTTGAATTTTCTCCGGGGCAAAGCCTACTTTTAGAATTCACGGGTAGGTTGAATACCTTAAGAATAAGTTTATTATCCCAGTGTTTCAACCTTACCTTAAGTACTTGTCAATCACCATCTAGGTTCCTACTAGTCCCTTCCCATACCTCAGGATGTGAAGATGTCCAAGGTAGCCAACCTTCAGACTCTTTGAGTCAGTTTTTTGAGCCTTTGATTTTTCATGATCCCTTTCTGAGATGGATTGAACACTTTCCTAGAAGTATGACTTGGCATAATTTTATCCCTCCCTCCCGCCTCCATGAGCTAGACTTTACGATTTTTGATGATGTGATACATGTTCTAACTCATGCTATTTTTTTGCTTGACTTGACATTTTTTTGGTTTATGATGAAGCAGAGAGGCATGTATTATGAGTTATTGATAGGATGGTTTCACTGGTTATTTGACTACACCTAACATTGAACCAATAGGTAAGTAGAGGTAATTTAGGCATTTGATCCATTGTATATACCATCTGCATATCATGATAGTGTAGTGTAGTTCCATTTTGTTTTCTTTCATTATGTATATATGCATGTTTGATTTTATTACACTATATATCATATATGAGCGAGGGGTGATATCACCACCCTGGAAATTATTGATTCATTTTGTTGAGCTATAGAAGATACAGGTCATGCCAGAGATGTTGAGGTTCTCGTGCGCTCTACGGTGAGCACATGTCCCCGAGTTGGAGCCAGATGTTATCCCCTATCCTAGGGATAACTAAGGATATCATGTCTCGAGGCCCATAGGTCCTAGAAATGGAGTGTCGAGATCTAGACGACTTGAACTTGGCCCCAGAGCGCCCATCTTTTCTTTAGTGCAACCCATCTATCAACAACAATAACATCCATCCCACTAGTCTGGTCCTAAAGTAGCAGTGGGTCTTGCTTCATGAGGTAATGAGTCTATGTATCATGGTATGTGTCACTCTGATTTTCAAAGCATTTGAATATGTTTCACTGAACTCTCCTTCATTTCATAACGTTTGCTTGGAAATTATGCTCTTTAACTTATTCATATCTAGAGGGGTGAAAAAATTCCCTAGTAAGTTGGTTCCCCTTTAGGATGAGTTTCCACTAGGTGGGTCTATGAAAGGTCATCATCCATTCTTTCCATACTTACCACTTTCCATCATTATTCCTCTCATCTTCCCCTACTCCCCTTTAGGATGAGTTTCCACTGGGTGGGTCTATGAAAGGTCATCGTCCATTCCTTCCATACTTACCACTTTCCATCATTATTCCTCTCATCTTCCCCTACCTTGGTTCAGGCATTTGGTTTGCCATACTAGGAAGGGTTGTACCTTGCCTTGTGGGAAGATGGGGCTAAAGGCCCAGAGGGTAAAAGTAGCTGGCAAGAGATAAAATCCAAAATGAAACCTTTGAGATGCTTCACCCAGGGATTCCTGAGAAAGCAACAAAATGCTTCTCAGTAAGAAAAGGGGACCTGTAAGATAAAACAAAACTCAAGGTACTAGTTGGTGGATGGGAGGTCTCATCATGAGTCAGCCTATTAAGTCCATGGGAATGTAGAGGTATGAAAATACCATATATCTAGTCACCAAACCAAGGTAGTGGCTCTTGATGGCATAACCAAGGGAAAGGAGGTCTCATCACGAGCCAACCTTCTCATTTCCATGAAATGCTTGTGGGTGACACTGTCACCTCTGGTCACCATGCCATGACAGTGTCCCCCAAATTTTCCCTTGAAAAGAAAAAGGACCAAAAACAATAAGACTAAGAATAAAAGGCATCTAATGGGATAGGAAACAATTTCATCCATGATAAGGTGCAACTCGCCCTCTACAGAGGCACCCGCATGCAAGACCTACATTTACATGTCATCACTCCACCCTCTTCCCAAACACTTCCCCTACACCATCTCACACAATTACATGACATAGAATGGTTCTCACCTGGAATAAACCCCAAACTCAAGGAGGATTACCCCAATAGGAAATCTCGAGATCCTCTCCAAACCCGACTTGTTAAACTGCATAACGTCTTTGAGAATTTGTCTAGGTAAAGGGGGGTTTGATGCACATGTTTGGGTAATTTGATTATTAGATGTGATTGACATTGCTATGATGCCTGTGTCTTATGAGCCCCTGGAGGACGTACTTTTTGTTGCTGCAAGACCATTCCCTTATGATAGGTGTATATGGGGAGATGATTAACTCGAACCTCCATGGGGATGGAAGCCCACAGATGGATGTTGTGACCCCAACCATGGGCAGAGAGATGTCAAAGACTTGCACCAAGAAGAAAGAAGGACGTTTCAACAGAGACACTTTGGCAGATCTAGACCCAAGGGGATCTTTCTCTTCCACCTAGACGTTGGCCTTGGGAGGCCCATGACATCACCTTTGTGACCCTAGATGTCACCCAACGTCAAGATTGACATTATGGAGGCAATGGTGTGCTAGTTGGCAGATGTGGGAATCATCCAGGCCCTTTGGAGGCCTAACATTTTGCAGATGGGGCCCAACGTTCCACCCAGGAGACTCAATGTCACCCTATGATCTAGATTATTTTCGGCATGAAATGAGAGTGGAGATATAATAAAGAAATGCACAGAGATATTGCATATATTCAATAATATAACAGAAATGTATCAGAGATGCAACCATAAACAGAGATATACAGTAATACACGATTTCTATTAATCAAAGAAATGTACAGAGACTGTAAAAATACAGAGTGAAAGACTCACTGGAATGGTGGTAGCTTATCTCTGAGAAGAGATGTGACAGCTACTCGCATTCGCAAGAAGATGATTACAATGAGGTTCTGAAGGCATTTTTTACAATAAACAGGA